>JAQHUG010000004.1:8947106-8963131 GCA_028555095.1 Dicrostonyx torquatus
GTTATCCAATCCCAAGACAAGTAGGGAGAGAAAAAAACTATCAGTTTCTGCATGTTTCCTTCCTCTTCCAAAGAGTAGGAAGGCAGCCAGGTGTGGTAGGGCACGCCTTTAGTCCCAGCACATAGGAGGCAGAGGCAGATGGATCTGTGATCTCGGGGCCAGCATGGTCAGCAAAGCAAGTTCTGGGGCAGCTAGGGCTGTTACACAGAGAAACCCTGTCTCAACCAGACCAAAACAGAGTGGGAGGGCAGAGAAAGAGACAGAGGGATCCCAAAGACTTCAACAGAAGTGATAGGGTCTCAGTGCCTACAGACAGACCCTTCCCCAATGCTGGCGACCAACAGACGAATCAGGAAAGGCAGCTATCTAAGATATTGAAAATACACAAGTCAAGTGTTTCCTAGATGATGGTGGTACTCCAGGAGAGTCTCCTATTACAGTCTATGGCTGTGGCCAGACACCTGTCTCCAATCCCCAGAAGGAAGGCTAGTACAGAGAGATCTGCAGTATGAGCAGAATCGTAGCAATACTTCTCCTGGTATCTCACCACACCCTAAGCCCCACTTCACTGGCAGCCCAGAGTCTTTGCGTGCAGTGCATCTGGGCAGGGCAGGCAGAGGGCTGGGCCAGCCAAATGCTGGTACACTACAGCTCGCTTTTACTATAGCAAAATCCATAGCTATTTACGTTGCTTGTACACCCACATCCTCAGGAACCCTAGTGCTCTTATTACAGCACGGGCCATCACAGCCCCCAAAAGACACCCCCTTCTTCTTGGTTTCCAGGACATCACCATGATGTCGTCACACTATGTGTTCTCAGAATGACAGCTGCTGAGTAGGGGCAGCTGTGTGTGGAGTCTTTATAGGCTGTGTCAGTATCAAGTATCTCAGACTGGGTGGGAGCAAAGGAAGCTTCAGGCCCTCTAGGAATGCCAAGCAAGACTCCTCAATACTTCTCTTCCTTCTGCTCCAGAGCTGGGAGTGAGAATCCCTTTGCAACTTCAACCCTCGTTCTGTTCTTCAAAAGAAAAGTGCAGGTTCTTTGTCCAAAGAGCAAAATCTCTGAGTCCAGTTGGGCATCTTGCTAATTAGTAAATATCAGTGTCACGTGTGGCCACGAGGGCAGGTCAGGGTCCAGCTCTCCAGGCTCTGCCTAGGGACGTTGAGAGAATGCCGTGAGAAGGGCTGTGGACACACATGTTCCTGTCACTGAGAGAAAGGCCAAGAGGAAAGCCCTTCTGCTCTTCAACAGAAGGGCCAGACCTACAGGTAAGAGGCCTACATGACCAACAGAGGGTCTTCCATGGGGTTGTGGTGCAAACCTGTGGAAGGCAGTACGGCCTGTGTTTACATGTGAGGCCTTTTCCCGTCTTATGTCTCTATTGACATATCAGGAATCTGCCTTTTAGGATAGTCTCCAAGTCTTGCACCATCGCCAGCCAGATCCTAAGTTCACAGTATTTCCCTCACCACAAAACGAAGCCTGTGCGCATCAGTCACCATCCCCACCCTTGGGGCACCAAGCCACATTCCATCTCCAGAGCTCGGTGGCCAGGACACCCACACACAGCATCATACGGTGTGTGATGTTTTGTTGCTGGTTTATTTCCCTCCGCAGTGTCCCCAGTTTCGCAGCATCAGAGAACAAAACGTCTCCTCTTGACGCGACCACCCGCTGTTCCCCTGTGCACACACACCGCATTTCATCTGCCCATCCATCAGCTGAGGGACGCGTTGATTGTCTCCAGTTTGGGACTCTGATGTACATTCATGCTAGCCACACGCATGCTTAGACATCCATGTGGGCATGTGGTGTCCTTTCTCCTGTGCATGCTCCTAGGAGTGGAGTCATGAGATAATTTTTTGTTCAATATTTTAAGAAATATGTTGAATCCCTTGCCTGTTGAAGTGCAGGACTTGTAAAAAAAATACTTCTTTCTCACTCGTGTGTGTGTATCTGTCTGTGTGTGTCTGTGTCTGTGTGTGTCTGTGTCTGTGCGTCTGTGGATGTGATTATCTGGGAAGGCAAATCAAGCACCTGCAATTCTTACCTAGTTTGCACTTTAAAAAGCTGCAGCCACACACATTATGCCCTACACAAAGTTTCAGAATGAGAAGGAGCACAAGTCTCAATTAACCCGCATTGACACGAGGGCCACTACAATGGCCGGGACAACGGGTGTTGTTTTACTCCTTAATCCACGGAGGTCCCAAGAATGGGCCCCAGTTTGAAATGACCTAAGAGGCACTTGTCCCAGAGGCTAACTTGAAGCATCTCAATGACGTGAAGGGTCTTTTATCTCGGAGCTTTGTTCCTGTCTTTTATGCATAATCTGCCCCTAACAAGGTACCTGCCCTGGCTAATTCTTTTCTTCTGAAACAAGCAATGGAAGGAATTGGAGTTTTGTGATTCTTGTTTGTGGGCCAAGAATAAAAATGATTTCTCAACAAGCAAAGAAAGAAAGGAACCATGCTTGCTCTCCCCGCCCCCACGCTCCTTGCCATTCGCCAGCACGCCTAGCTTAAGTATGAGAGGGAACAGCGATTTTCAACTGTCTTTCACCCAAAGCTTCGAAATCCTTGCCAATTGGTGGCCAAGCAACATGAGCAGGGGCTAGTTGTCTCCATGGGTAGTAGTCTTCATGTCGTGAGGCTCTGCTTGGCCACCAAAGGTCAGGCAAGTGACTTAATAAACACGGGTGACAAGCACCTGTTCTGTGAATCGGTGGCAGAGACTCAGCCACACACTGACGCCGCCCAGAAACACACTGGAGAAATGGAAGCAGCACCTCTCTGGCTTTCTGACTAAGTGAATGAGGTACAGCACCCTAAAAGGCGTGTTTACAATAGGGGTGATTTACCCCCATTTGGTGACAAACTGGGTCCTCCAGTGACATGGACTCATGGTCTCTGCTGATCCTGGGCATTCAAACCCTCCGGGACACTGAAAATTACCCTCCACCCTGGCTATTCTCAGGAAGGAACTAGGACCCAACAGAAGCCAGAGGCTTTCCCAGTCCCCACTGATAAGGAAAAGCACACATCCCCTGTTACCTTGTCACTTGAGTCATTTGTTATGCCTTCCCATGACACGCCACTCTGTATCCGGCTCCTCGGAGTCATCAGGAATAGATGAGGTGCCCAACTTTGCCATGTGTCATCAGACACACTCCTCCATGACCTGACTATGTAATGCCTGTGCGGATTCCAACAACAAAGCCAGTCCATGCTCGGGGAGTGCCTGCCCTGTGCCAGCATTCACCCCCTCCACCTCTGAACACTCCCACGGCAGGCCCACCCACAAGGATGCTATTCAACCAAACGATAGATGTTGTAGAGAATCTAGGGTGTCCTAGGGGTCAAGGAGAGAGAGCTGGGCAAAAGGGAACGGTAGCAGGTAAGCAGCGGTGCCAGGAAGAGAGACTCCGGAGCTGCCAGACAGAGTGGCCAGCAAAGGCAAGATGTGCCGCCCATTTTACAATGAGAGAGGCTCTACACACCCTCCACAATAGACAAACAGAAATGCAGGTCTTTACCTGTCCTCCCTCCCTCCACAAATGTCCCTTCGGGTTCAAACCCTGACTTCCCCTTTTGCCTCAAGACAGCCACTCTCACTAAGAACTTCCTTTCCAAATATGCCCTTATAGTTATGTCCATTTCTGTGTTATTGTCTCATTGTTTCATGTGCGTGCACATAAAACTTACATCCTCAAAGATTTTTTAGTAAAGTTTTTATTAATTCCTTGAGCACAATGTATTTGGATCACGTTCACTTCCAGTTCCTCTCCGTAACTCCTATCCACCCACCTCCACATGCCCACAACATTCAACAACATGTCAACTTGATTTTTGTTGCCCATATACTTCTGGGTATAAACCATTTTTGGAGCCTGGGTGACCAGCAACCACATCCTATATGGATACTGACTCCCTTCCCAGCAGCCAGGAGCCCTCCTTAGCTCCTCAGTTAGGGGCAGGACTTGTGAACCCCTTCCCACTCCGTGCTAGAATGTTGGTTGACTTGATCTTGTACAGGTCTTGTTCGGGCAACCACAGTTGCATTGAGTCCAGGAGCAGAGCCTTCTGTCATGGCCAGAAGACACAGTTTTGCTCGTGCCCTCCCTGACCTCTGGCTCTTACAATCTATTGACCCTTCTTCCTCAGTCTCAAAAGTTGTTAAGGACTTTATCTCCCTCTGAAATCCCAAAACATCTTACATACCACACATCAGTCACTCACAAACTATCCAGTTAATCACAATCTCTCGAGGAGAAAGGCAACACAAGAAAGCGAGCCCCTCTATGAACCAATAAGCTAGCTCACATAAAAAGAGGTCTTTACAGGGAACTCTCCAGTCCCTGGACATCTGCAGAGCCAGGACGGTCATCACAGTTTCTCCCAGCACCTCCCCTATTTCTAACACAGGCCAACTTTAAATTGTTTACACTGCTATTTAATAAAGAAAAAAAAGGAAAGTAGATGCCTCAGGGACTAAAGCGTGAAGTGAGTTCAAATCCCAGAACCTTCATAGATGCTTGGTACAATAGCTCACATCTGTGATTCCAGCACTCCAACAGGGAGGTGGGGTGGGTGAAAATTCTCCAGTAGCTTCAGGCGGGCAAGATAGCCTGACACACACAAAGCAAGGAGCAACAAAGAGACCCTGTCTCAAAGAAGGTGGGAGAAAGGCAAGGATAGACACCTGAGGTGCCTTGACCTCTGCAGGCACTATGACATGCATGCACACGCACACACGTACAATGAGAACAAAAGCTGGCACTATAAAGTCTTTCTTCCCTTTCCTTCTCTCAGGACATCACATGAGTGATCTCAAAAGTTCAGTTCCCTGGGAAGCTGAGGCAGGAAGACAATGAGTTTAAGACATGGCTACATAGTAAGATCCTGTCTCGAAGGAAGCAAGCTAAGAGAGAAGTGTAGTCAACTTGAAAGTGATACTAACATCTCTTTTATCCCCTACGGTAGGCAGGAAGACAATGAGTTTAAGACATGGCTACATAGTGAGATCCTGTCTTGAAGGAAGCAAGCTAAGAGAGAAGTGTAGTCAACTTGAAAGTGATACTAACATCTCTTTTATCCCCTACGGTAGGCAGGAAGACAATGAGTTTAAGACATGGCTACATAGTGAGATCCTGTCTTGAAGGAAGCAAGCGAAGAGAGAAGTGTAGTCAACTTGGAAGTGTTACTAATGAACATCTCTTTTATCCCCTAAGGTATAGCGCCAAGAGCGCAGAGGGCTCAGACATTTCTGGGGTAGATATGTATGTAAGGCCGCCAGCTAAGCAAGCAAGCATGCAGCCTGCCAACGTGGATAAATACAAACCCGCCAGAAGGAAGTGGAGGGACAGCAATGCAACCCATACATGGAGTGAGTGTGACTGGAGAAGTTGATGTCGGTTGAGTGTGATCTCTGCCCTCCACTCTGCACGGGAAGGACATACAGGAATGCAGGTAGAGAGGGGTGGAGGGAAGCCAGGAAACAGAAGAGGAAGCCCTATCCATGTGAGCCAGGGTGTGACAGGTTATGATAAACATAGCATGCTCAACCCTGGACCCATCAGGAGGCTCGATGATGCCAGATTTCCTCCGTCGCCATCACTGAGTGGATTAGGAATGGGAGCCCGCTGTAGACTAAACATCCACACTCTAGCTCCCAGATCTCAAGGTGGTAGTGTTGGGAGGTATTGAGGTCATTAAGGGTGGGGCGTCCTTGTAGAAGAGACCCCAGAAACTCGCCTATCTTTTCATATGAGCACACAAGGAGACATCATCTAAGAAACAGAAAATAACCCTCACCAGCCACCATAATTTTCAGCCCCTAGAACTGCAAGAAATAAGCATCTATTGTTTAAAGCGCCCCTATGTGATCGTTTGCCATAGCAACTGGAGCCAACTTGGACAGTGCTTGGACACTGTAGGGAAATTTAGAGGTTGACTGCTGTGGAACAGTCCTTTTGTGCACTGAGAACGTATGTCACTCTTATTGAACAATAAAGAACTGACTAGCTGGAAACGAGGCAGGAAATATAGGTGGAACCGCCAAACTGAGGAGGCTGGGAGGAAGAGGGGTGGAGTAGCAAGAAGAAAACCGTGCTAGAGGACAGGTAAAGCCATGGGCCATGTGGCAATGCAGCAGTTAATAGAATGGGTTAATTTAATTTATAAGAGCTGGTTAATAATAAGCCTAAGCTATCCACTGAGCATTTATAATTTATATTAAGTTTCTAGGTGATTATTTGGGAGTGCCTGAGGGACAGAAATTTCTGCCTACAACTAACAGTGACCGCCTGCAAGTCCCTTGGTCAACTGTTTTGAGTTAGAACTTCTGAGAGAATGAGGTGGTGCCCAGCTGGAGCCAGCTGCTTAAAGTTGGGATAAAGAAGTCAGGTCTGCCCATGAGTGTGAATTCATGATTATCTGTGTGCAGATTCTTGTCTGTCTGTGAGTATGTCAAGTCCATCCGTTGAGTTGTAAGTTTTAGTGTTTGAGTTTGTCTACATGCATATACTGTGAATATTCAAGTCTATGGAGTATGAGTTCATATCTGCTTTACGTGTGTTTGAGTGTGTGTTCTCATGCTGTGTATTCACACTTATCTGTAAGTTCAAGTCTACATCTATACAAACACTATTAGAAACCTTGCCTCTACTGCGAAGATATTGTAAGTAGAGCAGGCTGGCACTCTGTCTTAAGTATGTTTCTGTGTCTGAGCGTAGTTCGTGTACTGTGGTATATTCACACCTATATGAGGTCATGTGTGTATGTATTCAAGCATGTTGAGTGTGAGTTCCATCTGAGTCTATACACAAACTGTGTGCATCTGTGCCTATCTGTGGTTTGAGGTCACGTGTGTGAGTCAGTCCCATACCCTGTGTGCATAGGGCTTCTGTCCCCTGCTGCAGACTTGCCAGCCCGCTCTACTTACAATATCTTCACAGTAGAGACAAGGTTTCTAAATAAGAGGGCACGCAGTAGGAGCCACTGGGCTTGGCTGGCACTGGCCTGGGCAGCTGCGCGCGAAAGGCACTCTCCGAGAGAAAACAAAATGGAGCCTGGCTAACACGGCCACTCTGGCAGGATCTGGTTGCTTCTGTTGGGGTGGGTGTCTGAAGCTAGCCTGAGCTCGAGTCTGGGGTAGGATGGAACTGCTGGACTCTTCGGTGTTCCACCCACTCATCATCCCCGGGATCCTGGGGTTCTTTTCTCTGAGAAAATGTAGGCAATTATCAAAAATAATTCTCAGCCTATGCTCATAGCTTTTAAAGTGGCAGGCAACCACAGTCCACAGCCCAGGAGTGGGGGGGGGCAGTCAAGTGATTTCACACAGAAAAAAAAAAATCCTGTTTTAACTCCACTGCCAACATCACTCATCCCAGCTAACTACCTTTTGTTAGCATACCATCTGCACAGAAATCAGGGGTGATCACAGGGTCAAATGGACCTGCCCCACCCATCCGTGCCGTCTCCCCCCCACCCCGAGCACTCAGGACATGCAGCCACATCTAACTTCTTTCCACAGAACTAAAACCACTCTGTAACATGCATGAGCCATCATTGCTGAGTTCTAAGCCTCTGGTCAAGTGTCCAAGTCAGCTGAACTCGTCCCGTGTAGGAGTGGACACACGTGCCCTGTTGTGTGCACATCCACAGGCAGGAAGGCCACTGGGTCCCAGTTCTCATCAAGGTAGAATACTTGCCTGTCTTAGCTGGTGCTGCAAATGACAGCAGGGCCCCAACAGAGCCACGTCAAGTCAGTAACCCTCTCTCGTCCACTCACTCCACACACGTCACATTATGGGCGCTGCGTCTCTGGATCCCTGACTCATTCTTGACACCCCCATGGCTGGGAACAAGCAACTAGACAAGAGTCATGATGATGGTATCTGCAGAGAGGGTCATGGGGCTAAGCATGTATAGAAACACAGAAACAGGACAGCCACCACCAGATGGACAGGAAGGGGGCCAAAAAGTCAGGAGCTGTCTTCTAAGGTACCCTCGAAAGGCAGGGGCCAATGTGAACTGGGAAGGTACTCAGTAGGTCAATCATGGGAAGGAAATACTGTCCCCATAAGCCATCTGTCCAGATGTGGAGGGCTGCTGTGGGAATGGCTGTCAGCACCAGTCTTCGGCAAGATCTGACTGTGCCTGAGGATGATGCTGTGGGCACCAGCAGGTGTACAGAGGGTATGTATATACATGAGAGTGTATGTCAGTGGGGGTGTGGGCATAGAAATGCCTGTGTCTGTGCGAATGTGTTATGGTTCGTGAGTGTGTGTGAGTACATGATGTTGTGTAAATGTGTTATGGTGTGTCAGTGTGAGTATGTCACAGCATGTGAGTGTGACTGTGTCACGGTGTGTGTGTGTGTGAGTGTGACTGTGTCACGGAGTGTGTGTGAGTGTGTCACAGCATGTGAGTGTGACTGTGTCTTGACATGTGTGTGTGACTCTGTCACGGAGTGTGAGTGTGACTGTGTCACGGAGTGTGAGTATGACTGTGTCACTGTGTGTGTGTGTGAATGTGTCATGGTGTGTGAGTGTGACTGTGTCATGTTGTATGAGTGTGACTGTGTCACAGTGTGTGAGTGTGATTGTGTCACAGCATGTGAGTATATTTATGTCACAGTGTATGAATGTGAGTATGTCACAGTGTATGAGCATGACCGTGTGTCACGGTCTGTGAATGTGACTATGTCACAGCCTGTGAGCGTAACTATGTCAGGGTGTGTGAGTGTATTTATGTCATGGTGTGTAACTATGACTTTGTCATATGGTGTGTGGGCGCATGTGAACATGCTATGGTGTGCGTGCACATGAGTGTGTGTGTGTGTTATGGTGTATATGTACTTGTATGTATATATGCACATGTGTTATGGTATGTGTAGTATGTGAGTTTTATGATATGTGTCTGTGACAGTGTCATATGGATATATTATGGTATTGTGTTATGGGGTGTTTGTGTATGCATGTGTGAAAATGTGTTGTGATGTGAGTGTATGTGAATGTGTTATGGTATATGAGTGTATCATGATATGTGTGTCAAGTGGGAAGATTTATGTAGTATGTGTGAATGTATGTGAATGTATGCCATGTATATCTTATGTAAATATGAATATAAATGTATGTTGTATATGTATGATTCTGGTGTGCGTACAACTTTCATGTACACATGTGTATGTGCATAGCCTTGTTGTGCGTGTATAGGAAGTATGTATGCATAGCATCATGTGAATGATCAGAGTGTATATGTGCATATGCATGCATTGCATACAGAGGGACTGGGTATGGTATATAAATAGTGTGTGCGTGTGTGGGGGTGCATGGGTGTGATATGTTTATCTGCGTGTGTTTACAGAGAGAGAGTTTGACACAAAGAGGCAGTGTATGTCTACTGAACCTCGAAGGCCACTCAGGGTCAACTTTCAACCTCAGGGATGCCTCCAAGGCAAGTGGTGCTCAAGAACTCTCCAAAAAGGGCAAATTGGTGCCTTAACTAGGGAGCTTTCTTACACTTCCTGCCTACTCCTCCTTAGACAAAATTCACAGCTGTAGAAAATGTCAGTGTTTCTGTCTGGGGGGGTAAGGAGCTGGGAGGCAGTGATGTGGTCTTCGTGTGCACTGCCCCAAGATTCTAGACGCCAGCGCACTTTTCATCTGCCAATGAACTTCCTAGATCTGCTCTGGATGGGTGTCTAGTCCAGTCCTTTGCTGGCTTTTAAAATCGGATTCCTTCGGCTTTGGTTGTTAAATTTAGTTCTCTATATATTCTGTGTGTGTTTGTATATCCCTCATTAAATACGTGATTTGTAGATTCCTCCTCCTAAGGGACAAACTAGAGCCTTCAGAATCCCGCTTCTCTCAGCATCAGTTTCCGAGCTATTCTCTCTCTATAGGATGACCTTGGCACCGTGTTGAAAGTCACTTGAGCACATATGTAAAGGTTATTTCTGGGCGTGCCATCATATCTTGCTGGCTGTCTCCATGTCAATGTGGCATTGTTTTAATTTCTGTGGTGATAAGAGAAGCCATGTGCATCTGCTTGAGGCATATCAAGGATTTATTAAGATATGAATGGGAGAAATGCACTCATGAATATAGGATGCAGAGTCTTTGGTAAGCTGGGGACCGATCACACGCTGCTTCACACCACCCAAGAGAGAGAGGGATCCCCTCCCTCCTTTCTTCTAAGAGGCCAGTCAGCAAATGAGAAGCACTGCCTCCATCAGGCCAGATCGCCCAAAGTCATGGGCAGGACGAATACCCACTACACTGGTTTTACAGGACACTTTAAAGTTAGTCAGAATGACTCAACTTTGTCCTTTTCAACATCACTGCCTGCTCCATGTTCCTTGAGATTCCCTATTGGCTCTAAGGTGGATTTCTCTATTTCTGCAAAAGGCACCACTCAAATTTTAATAGAAATGTTACTCAGACTGAGTTTAACTGGGGTAGTATTGACTTTTTTACAATATTGTCTTCCAACCTATTGACATGGGATGACTTTCTGTTTGTTTCTGGCTCCTTCGATATTTTCAGCAACATTTTGTCAAGTTCCCCTTGTAAGTCCTTTCCTTCTTTGGCTAAGCTCATTCCTAGGTATTCTATTCTTAGTGACACTCCCGGAAATAGAGTTGTCTCCTCAGTTCCTTGTCACATTGCTCATTGTCTGTGTAGAGCAAGGCAATTAATGAGGTGGGCTGTAGCTCAGGGGTAGAGCGCTTGCCCAGCATGTGTGAAGCCCTGGGTTCAATCCCCAGTGTGATCAGAGAAAGAAAGCAGCTGAGGTTTTAAAGCACTGACATCATAGCCCGCTGCTCCTCTGCGTTTATTGTTGGCGTTAACATTTTTGTGAAATTGGAGATCACGTATAAGATCTTAGTGTTGACAAGCAGAAGTGCATGTCTCCCTTTCCAAGTCAGTTGTCTTTTAGCTTCCTTGTTGTCTGGTGGCTCTAGCTGGAACATTCAGGGAGAACATTGCTAAAACCGAATATTGTCCAGTCGCCACGGCAGACTGAAGAGGCCCCTCTGCCTCGTTCCTGGTTCCAGGAACTCAGCTCTCCAGCACTGAGTCCAGTCTTCATCGTGGACAGATTTTATGTAGGGAGAGTTGACTCCTAAAAACAGAGTGTTACTGTTTTTATTATACACCTGTGCTCCATCTTCTCAAGTTCTTCAACTTACTTTTGTCTTTACGCTGATAATAGGGATATGTTGCATAAATCAATATTTACATATTGAACCATCCTTGTGTGCCAGAGATAAATCCTTTCATACACTGAAATTTAGTTGTTAATGTTGCTAATATTTTATTGAAGACTTCTGGGACAACTTTAATATGAAAACTGATAGTTTTCTTTGCTGGCAGCGTCCGTCTCTGGTGCTGGTATCAGGACAAAACTGGGTGCAGAGGATGAATTAGGAGGCATTGCCTCCTCTCCAACTCTTTTTATTACATTTGAGACGGATTTCTGATAGTTCCTACAATGTCTGAAAACATTCGCCAGTGAAACCGCCATTTTTGAGGCTCTCCCCACCCACCCCAGAAGTTTTTGATGACTGACTCAGTCTTCTTCCTAGACACAGCTGCGTTCGGGTTTTCTCTACCGCTTCATCATTCCACCGTGGAAGATGTTCGCACTCGCAGGAATCGGTCCACTGTGTGGGTCATCTGCTGTGTTGCCATGCGATGTTTGCTACTTCAAAACTGTAACTTTGTTACTGTTATGAATCATAATGTAAATATCTGTGTTTTCTGAAGGTCTTCGGCAACCCCTGTGAAAGGGTCGTTTGACTCCTCCCCAAGGGGTCATGACCCACAGGTTGAGATTAATGGTCTTCTATGTCATGTCTGCTTTACCCGAAAATCAGATGGAATGCCTATACACCACTCTGCCCCAAGTACCCAGGAAGTGGTCTTTGTTATAGTAAGCTGCTTGTTTGTTCCCAGCTGCTCAGCCCCAAAATAATCACTCAGAAACTATTTTATTGGAATCACTGCTTGGCCAATCACTTAAGCATATTGCTAGCTAGCTCTTACATCTAGAATTAACCCATTTCCAGTATTTCATATTTTACCACAAGGGTGCAGCTGGCAGCTCACATCTTTCCCCTCTGTCAGCTCCATGGCTTCTCTCTCGACTCCGCCTTCCTTCTGCCAGCATTCAGTTTAGCTTTCCCCACCTAGCTCTACTCTGCCCTATCACTGGCCAATGCAGATTATTTATTCATTTACAAATAAAAACAACACATATACAGAAGGACTTCCCACAACAGGTCTTGGTGGAAAACTCCCTCTTAAGGTCACCAGCACACATTCAACTGAGACATTTCCAATGCTGACTTTAGAGAGGCCTAATGCAGGTGATGGAGTTGGGCAGGGCTGGTTTCCACCTCTCAGGCACCAAGCAGAGAAGCTTGAGGTAGAGGGAGAGCCCCAAGTCCCTAGGAACACATCAAGGCACCCTCTGAGACCACTCTTGTGTCTTAAGGTCTTCACAGGGCATCTACATCACATAGCAAAGCCTTCTACCGTTGTGACCGTGAGACCAAGGAATGTCCTACACACAGGGAAAGCTATCTGAAACCCATGGGCTCTCTAGCCCGTGTCCCAACTCTGTTCACAAGGGCCACTGGCGGAGGGGGCTGTCCCAAGGTTTAAAGGATGAAAGTAACCAAAATGCTATTAAGTAAAGCAAAGGCAGAAAGGTTGTGGAAAGATAAAACCTTGTTCTTCCTCTGACATGCAGCGAGGATTAGGCTGGTCTTCCTTATATTTTCATCAGACATGGGAGGTTAAGAACCGTGGTCACCTATGCAGCCTGGCTCTGGGGAGCCTCTTACCTTCCCTAGTCCGTGAAGTGAGAGCAGGCATCTGCCCTCAGAACTGAGAATTGCAAGACAGAAAACACACTTGAGAACACTGAGTGGGACTCAATTTATAGGGACCTGAAACTTACTGGTCACACAGCTCTGGGGGCTGCTGGGAAGGACGTGCCATCCCGCGTGGACAGGCATCTGGAGTGTCAAGTGTTGGCAGAGCAGCAGGGACAGAGAGGCGTGGCAACGTGGACCGACTACAGAGAGCAAAATGATGAAGAAAGCACCACAACGCTCCTGCTCACGCAACACCTGGCCCAGGGGAGCAGCCTGGCTCCTGAGAAAGCCGTGGAGAAGCTTCTCAGCTAGAAGCCGGGATTCTGATGAGAGCACTTCAAGCTCAGATGAACATGCCACAAAAGGTCCATTAAATGCCTGGGCGGAGGCGGCTCAGCAGAGAAGACAGTGGTGCTCGCTGGAGACCAAGACTGGCAGGGACTTCTGATCCCACAACAGCGTTAGTCACCTTGGTGATCGGTTTCTTGCACCATCACTCAATCTGGATTCTCGTTCTGTGGCTGAGTTTGCTGGACACGGTGGGCGTGGCCTCGGTGAATGAGCGGTGCCTGTAAGGACAGTATTCAGCCACAAAACACAGGACGTAATCTGTGCCCTGGAGGCTCTGACATCTGCCCTGAGCTTTCCTTGGCTGCAGCTGCATGCTGACCAACTTGGAATAGTAGGTTAAGGTGTCACTAAAAACAGATCCCTGAGCTGATACAGACCTCAGCAGTGAAACGAAGCTTCCTATAAGAAACTCAGAGTCTCCTGGGTCAGCGGATGATGGCAATAGACACTCAGAAAATGTCACAAAACAACAGTGCTACAGGACAACTACCTTTATTAAGTGGTGCCCACCCTGCTATTAAGCAGAAACCTGAGTTAGGAAATAAATCCCTGAAGGCCAGCAGAAGGACAACGTCACCATCGAAGGCCAAGGATGGCCATTCACCTGTGCTAGGTACAGGTGTAGGATCACAAGTGGGTGGTGCGGGCACCCTTGACCTGCTCAGAGCATCACAGGAAATTGTGATGGCTAAAGTCATCTGAGAAGCGGGAGCCTCAGTTAAGGAAAAAACCTCCCTAAGATTAGCCTATAAGCAACCTGTGGGGCATTTCCTTGTTTTATGATTGCTCTAAGAGAGACCGGCCCACTTGGGGTGGTGCCATCCTTAGGTTGGTGGTCGTGGGTTGTATAAGAAAGCAGACAGAGCAAGCCATGAGGAGCACCCCTCCAAAGTCTCTGCTTCAGGTTCCTGTCCCGAGCTCCTGGCCTGGCTTCTCTCAGTGACAAGAGTATGACTAGAGGGTTGTAGGCTGAAACCAACCCTGTCCTTCTGAGCTGTTTTGGACGGTGGTGTTTTAACATAGCAATGGGCACCTAACTTTTCACTCCTGTCTCTCCAGACTTATTCCTTATCCTACCACAGCCTGCCTCTAGAAACCCCTCCTCCCTCCGCAGCTCCGTATGCTGGGGACACATCTTGGTTCAGACCCCATCTCCCTAACTCTTTCCCGCTGACCCTCTCAGCCTCCCGTCCTATCCCATCTCCATTGCTTTCTGCTGACCCCCAATCCTCAGAAATACTTTCTACAAAGCACTCCTAGTAGCCACCCTGGGCTGGGAAACAAGGGCATGATTTCCACTGCCCTTCCCCTCCTCCCTTCCTGTGTCCCCAGAATTGCTCTTGGTTCTGAAGTAGCATGCCTGCAGGAGCCCCTCCTCCTTCCTTACCTCTGCTCCCTTGGGTGTGAACCTTGGTCCCTAGAACTTTTCTTGTTGTCCCTCTCAGCCTTTCCTCCAAGTGCATCTCCTACGTAGTGTCACCTTCAAACTGCAGAAGCTCTGTCTACTAATGGTCCCAAAGATACCACATTTGCCTAGGATCCAGAGTTACCGACAGAACCAAAAAATGTAACACCTACACCAACAAGACAAGACCATACATTTATACTAAGAAACACCTCAAACATCCTAACTCCAGATGCCTAAGTCCCAACGTAAAACACAAGCGTGAACAGCCACGACAATATGCCTCATCCAGAAGCCGGTAATATTTAATATTACTACAGTCAGCCCTGAAAATGCCGTCTCACTGAAGCACAAGACAGGGACTGCAAAATGGCAGTTATGAACATGTTCATGGACCTTAAAAAAGATATGAAAAAAATACATTAAGGAAGACTGTGAAAACGCAAACAAAGAGTGAAATAAAATTATGAAAAAAGGTAAAGATGGGAAAGTAGAAACAGAGTAAACAAAAAAATAAACAACTAGAACTAGAAATGAAAAGTTAGGAAATTAAACAAGACCTCAGAGCTAAGCCTCACTAACAGAGCCCAAGACACAGAAGAGCGAATTTCAGTCTCGAAGACAAGGTAAAAGCAATGGATAGCCCAGTCCAAAAAAAAAAAAAAAAGGTAAATCAAAAAAAAAAAAATCCAGTTACAAAGCATCAAGGAAATCTGAGACACTATGAAAAAAAAAAAAAACAAACCTATAAATAATAGGAAAAAATAAAGGAGAAGAACATTTCTTTTTCTTTCTTTCATTAATTAAATGTTCATTTATTTTACATCTCAACCACAGCTTCCCCCCATCCCCTTTCCCAGCTCCCCTCTGCTCTCTCTCCCATTCTACTACTCCTCTACTTCTGTCCAGAAAAGGTCAGGCCTCCCACGGGTGTCAACAAAACATGACATATCAAGTTGAGATAGGACTAAGCTCCTCCCCTTTATTAAGGCTGGGCAAGGCAACCCAGTATGGGGAATAGGTTCCCAAAAGTCAGCCAAAGCATTAGGGACAACTCCTGCTCCCACTGATAGAAGCCCCATCAGTGAACCAAGCAACATAACCGTCACCCATAAGTAGAGGGCCTAGATTGGTCCCATTCAGGCTCCCTGACTGTCAGTCCAGGCTCTGTGAACTCCTATGACCCCAGGCTAGTTGTCTCTATGGGTTCCCTTGCTATGACCTTGATCCTTTTGGCTTGCACAATCCTTCCTCCCCCTCTTCAACAGAACTCCCTTAGGGGTCTCTGCATCTGTTTGTGTCAGCCACTGAATGAAGGCTCTCTGGTGACAATTGGGGTAGTCACCAATATATAAGATCAGCAGAATATCATTAG
>JAQHUG010000004.1:8964366-8981025 GCA_028555095.1 Dicrostonyx torquatus
AAGGGGATACACATAGGAAGGGGGAAAATTATCTTTATTTGCAGATGATATAATTTTATACATAAAAGACTGTAAAGTCTCCACCAGAAAACTTCTATAGCTGACAAACACCTTCAGCAAAGCAGTAAATACAAAATTAATACTTAAAAAGTAGCCTCCTATTTACAAATAACAAATGAACGGAGAAAGAAAACAGGGAAGCAATGCCTTTTGCAATCACCTCAAAAAAATGAAATATAGCAGAGTAACTCAAACCTGCAAGTGAAATATTTGTATGATTAAAGCTTTAGGACATTAAGGAAAGAAATTGAGGAAGATATCAAAAGATAGAAAATCTCTTATGCTCATGGTTTGGTAGAATTCACATTGTGAAAATGGCCATTCTACCAAAAGCAATCTACAAATTCAACGCAATCCCCATTAAAATTCTGACACAATTCTTCACAGAACTTGAAAGGATAATTTCCAGCTTCATATGGAAACACAAACAATTCAGAATAGCTAAAACACTCCTAAATGATAAAAAGAACTGCTGGAAGTATCAGCATCCCAGATTTCAAGTTATATTGCAGAATTATAGCAATAAAAACAACATGGGACTAACATAAAACCAGACACGGTGATCAATGCAATTGAATTGAAAATCCAGACATAAGTTCACACCCCTATGAAACCCTGATTGTTTTTTTTTAAACAAAGAATCCAGAAATTCACATTTGATTAAAGACAGCATCTTCATCAAATGGTGCTGGTCAAACTGGATGGCTGTACGTACAAAAATTAAAATAGATCCATATGTATTATCCTGCTCAAAAGTCAAATCCAAATGGATCAAGGAGCAGATACCCTCCATCTGATAGGAGGGAAATAGCCTTGAACTCATTACACAGGAAAAGATTTTCTGAACATGACACTAATAGTGCAGACACTAAAGCCAGCAATTAAAAGACAGGATCTAATGAAGCTGAAGAGCTTCTGCATGGCAAAGAACACCATCACTCAGTCAAAACAGTAGCACCGATTATACATCTGATAGAGGTTAATATCCAAAATATAGAAAGAACTTAAAAAAGCTTAACATCAAGAAAACGAATAACCCAACCAAAAATAGGATACATAACTAAGCAGAAAGTTCTCAAAAGATGAAACAAATGACTGAGAAACAACAAAATGTTCGACATCCTTAGCCATCAGGGAAATGTAAGTTAAAACAACTTTGAGATTTCTTATTATCCCTTCCAGAATGCCCAAAATCAATAAAAAAAAATGACAGCACATGCTGGCTGGGATGTGGGGAAAGGCAAACACTTGCTCCAGCCCTATTGTATCCAAAGCTAGCAAAAAGTCAAATTCATAGCTGCAGAAACATCAAGAAGGAAGGAAAAAGAAAGGGAGAGAGAAAAGGAGAGATAGAGAGAAGAGAAAGAAAGGGAAGAAAGGGGAGAAGGAAGGGGGAAGAGAAGAAGAAAGGAAGGGCAGGGAGAGAGAAAAGGAGAGAAGGGAGGAAAGGAAAAGAGAAAGGAAAGACAGGAAGGAGAAAGGGAGAAGAAAAGGAAAAGGGGGAAGGCAGCCATCCTGACATGTATATTATTGTATTTCCTTTAAATTATTTGACTGTGAAGGAGCTAAGTACAAAGAGACGTTTCATTGTATGGGCTGCTAAGCTAAACCAACATACATGTTTTCAAGATACCTCAACTTCAAAATTTGGGTCTAAGGATATGTTGCTTTGGAAAAGAGATTCTGCTTTTGTTTCCATAGAGGATGAGAACCTGTAGATTCCTTCCAGACTAATGTGGTTTGATGGATCAAAAACCCCCAACAGGTTGCTGTAAACACCCCCCAAAAATTACTTTGCCCCCAAAAAAGCAGAAAGCAGTTTGGAGAGAACTATGCCTAGATTCTCTAAATGATTGTTTATATTTAAAGGGGGATATGCTATAGAGATTTGCATTGGTATAGATCTTGATCCATTGATACAAATTTTCAGTCAGTCTTGTTATATGTATATTTCTGTTCTTGATTAAGGTATTGTGTTTGTGCAGCTCATCTAAAATGTAATGTATAATTAAGAAATATAGGTTAATAGATAATCATCTGTAATGATCAAGCCTGTAGTCATGTTAGATTTTCTAGATGTACAGAGGTATATTTCAGATGGATGGTTGGTTATTCTTCAAACCTTTCAAAGATTACAGAATATGGCATTTAAAGTGTTTTAAGAACTTAGGACTTTTCATGACAATGAGACAAATCTGCTCCTGGCAGCACCAATTACTTCAAGAGAAAGATGGGCATTGAAGAGGCTCCATATGGAGTTTGCTAGCCATTTGGGCAAGAAACTGCTCTTGCCTGGACTGCTTGATGTTATGCTGTATGAACTGGAGTTGCAGGACGCACGTAAAAATGACTGTTGAACTTGCCTAAGATGAGACAATCCTTCGGGGTTCCTGATTCTTGAAACAGTCTGCCAGACATTCTGCAGGACACAGAAGAAAGTGATTGACAAACTGCCAATATAAGTGGAACTGTCGTTGAAATTTCCTGTTTCATGGAAAAGTCTGCCAGATACTATGGGCCTGTAGGCTGAAGATAGATACTCCAATTAAACAGAACTTTGGGTGACTGTCCATGGAACAAGATGTCTCTGTCAATTCTAAAGTTTTGGAAGTTGCTTAAAATGCAATTCCTGTTTATTTAGGTAATATTATATCTTTCTGTAGTCTCTGATGGGGTTGAAGAATAGATATAATTATAGTTTTCCTTAGTTATGATAAAAGATAAAGTAGATATAAATATTGTAACTGTAATTCTTGCTTGATACCTGTCTTGTTATATGTAATTTTATTATGTTAACATTAAAACCTTCCTTTTCATTTAAACAGAAAAGGGGAAATGATGTGGGAAGTCCTTCTGTATATGTGTTGCTTTTATTGGTTAACGAATAAAGAATCTGTTTTGGCCAGTGGCTTAGCAGAGTAGAGCTAGGTGGGAAAACTAAGCTGAATGCTGGGAGAAAGAATGTGGAGTCAGGGAGAAGCCATGCAGGCACTGCCAGAGACAGATGGGCCGAAACCTTGCTGGTAAACCACAAGCCTCAGGGTAAAGTATAAAACAATAGAAATGGGTTAATTTAAGATATGAGCTAGCTGAAAAGACACTTAAGCTGTTGGCCTAACAGTATTGCAAATAATATGGTTTCTGTGTGGTTATTTTGAGTCTGGGCAGCCTCCACGCAACAATTTCTCAGAAATTTGGTAACTTTCATGGTAGATTAACTTTCCAAATATAAAAAAAAAGAGAGAAAACTTCAGTCTGATTTTTAAAGATTTATTTTTGTCACTTTCTAATTATGTATATGTATTATATATGTATGTGTATCTCTGTGTGGGTGTGTGCAGACACCCTTTGAGGCCAGAGACACTGAATCCTCCTGCAGCTGGAGGAATCTGACACAGCATGGTCAGAGACAGTCACCCTTAGGAGAAAGGCAATATGCCTCTGACATAGGAAGCTGGTTGGAATATGTCCAAAAAAGAAGACATTCCATTTTTTGAGTGTTATCACACTGTCCCTGCTAGTACTGCAAGACTCTATGTGTGAGATATGTAAAATAGAATAAAATAAAAATGTACTGTTATCCAGCCCAAATTTCTACAAGCAATCAGAGACACCTTTCAGCCATATGAAGTGTGTGTGCTTTAGTGTTCCCTGTAAACTTAGCCCAAATGGATGCTGGGAAGGAAGAGCCCAGAACCAGAGCTTGAGGCCTTGCCCCCACTTAGCAGAATTTCAGAGGGGGGCTCTAGCAAGGCTCCTGGGACCTCTTTTTGCCATCACAAGAGAATTCCACACAGTGGCAGGAAGTGTTACCTTCTGGCTTTCATTCATTCCACTTCTGGACATGGGACACTGGATCCTGGTCACAAGGGTCCAAGTCCGGTCATGACAGAGAGCATGAATGCACTAGTATAGATGGCCCCTCTGAACATCTTGGGGGCTAAGCATAGTTTTATAGGAGAGGAAAGTAAATAACCTGTCAAAATAACATAAATCACAACATGTAAAACAGGCAACACTCTGAGCAAATAACATCCTTAAGATGTGAGCCGTTTGAACAAATAAAAATCACTAATACTTCTATGTGAATGGGTAAACAGCATGAGAAAATGATTTTGAAAAGAAAATATAAAAACTAAAGGGCTGTTCTGATTTGGGGTACGAGGTTTAGGACACAAATGTGGAGACCTGAGTTTAATCCCCAGGTAAAGAAGTCAAGCATGTCCGTGCATACTTGTAATCCCATTGCTGACGAGACCAATTCCTGGGACATACTGCCAGCAGCCTTGCCTACTTAGTGTACCCCAAGCGAATGAGAGGCACTGTCTCAAAGAGTGACACCTGAGGAATGGCTTCTGAGGCTGACATCTAGCCTAGAAATTCCTTGTCTGCAATCCCTTTTCAGGTGTCCCAATTACCACAATTAAAACATTTGTCACATGTACACACACGTGCACGCCCCCCCACATACACATGCACACACCCACGCACACACGCACACACACAGAGTATATATAATAAGTTACCTAAAGACAAAATGACATATCTGCTATGGAAGCAGCCCTTCAGCAGGAAGAGGTGATCACTTGGACTGCTGTTCACTGAGACCCCAAGAGCTAGTTCCTGGGGTGACCCCTCATATGCACCAAAATTAATGCTGGATGAGGGATCCTTGGAGAGCAGCTAGCATATTGCCAAGGTCCTTGGTAATGCCACTCTCATTTCTGGAGCCATTTCCCAGAACTTAGGGAGCTTGTATCCACTGGCAGGTCTCACACTGATGTCCCCAGAGTCCCCACATGCCTGTCCTCTGTGGGCTTCAGACAGAGGACCTACTTATACGTGAGTGTATAACCCAGTCACCTCCACCTGCCTCAGTTTCCAGCAGCCAGACTTCACTGAGAGCTGTGAGCATGCCTGTGACATCCATCCTTTTTCCTTCCCGGAACCAAATTCACCAGAGGAAGCTTGCAGACCCAGCAACACTTTGGTCCCCACACAAACAGCTGCTCACCCTCTCTCCTCAAAGGGCCCCAGCTGCAGTTGTGTTGGCCACACCCCCAGTTTTAAACAAACTAGTTCAACAAGTTACCCAGAGTGTGGTTTTTTATTTTCCTGTCTTGACTCACATAAGGAAGCATTCAGAAGGCTGAGCCCACCATTGGTTTGATGGAGACTTGCAAGTACCTACTGTGTGCTACCGCTGTGTCGAGACTGGACTGGGACTTGCAAGTACCTACTGTGTGCTACCGCTGTGTCGAGACTGGACTGGGACTTTAATTGGTTGTGTTGGACTTTAATCCTTGTTTGGGTTTAGTTTGGGAGAGGGGGTGGTTGTTGTAATTTTGCTTTTGTTTTGCCGGTCTCGCCTCAAACTCAGTATGTGGCTGAGATTGACTTTGAACTTGTGACCCTCCTGCCTTTGCCTCTTGACTGCTGGATCACAGGCTTGCGCCACCACACCTAGCTTATGCAATGCTGGGGGGTGAACTGTGGGCTTTGTCCATGCGAGATAAGCACTCTCTCAGCCACACTCCACCCCAGACCAGATCATAGTTTGGAGTGAAGCACTCAGACACCAGGAAATATGTCATCTAGAAGCTCGCAGGGACGGCTGTCACTTTCCAAAGAAGGGGTTGAGATGCTAGGAACAAGGACAGGTGGCTTTATGAGGCCAGACTGAGAGCCTGCTGTCACACCAAGTGGGACCCAGTGGGACGCCTCTATCTTAGGGGAACCTGGGTTAATAAGTGACGGCATGGCTTTTGGTCTCTGTGAGTGCAGTGTTGTTGCCCACAGGACATGCCTCCTCCTCCGTCCCACATCTGAAAGACTTCAAGAGACAATTGAGGAAAATAAAAACAGAATGGCCAGCTACGAAAAGCAAATTGGAGGGTATAGACAAATTTAATTATTCTAATAAGATGTCTCCAAGAGTTCTGTTCGCCATTGGGCTAAAACCTGACCATTAATTAAGTTATTCCACTAAAAAGGAAAAAGAAGAAATCACCTATAACTTTTTTTAAGTGCCACTTTGTAACCTTTAGTCCCTTCGTTCCTACTCTAGCTACAAGGGTATAAACCTGTAATTAACAACTTCGTTATTGCCTCTGCAGCAGTAATTGCCATGTATAGCCTCGAGGCAGGAGAATGAAAAGTCGTTTCTCCTGGCCCTACTAGCTCTCCGCCCCACTCTAACTAGGCCTCTGGTTGATATTCGGGTCTCGCCAAGATTTCTCCTTTCAGAAGAACCTCGTGCTAACAGGGCAATCCCCACACAGTGACCTCTTCCAGAGGCAATCAATACGAATGCTGTAATAATTCCCTTGCTTGCACAACAGCCTGTGAAAAGAAGGGGGAAAGCATGCAGCCTGGCCTGAGATTAGATTATCAATTATCATGAAACTGTCTGGACTTCAAAGGGCAGCCCAGCTGGGAAAGTGCAGCTTATCTGGACCAAACGAGGCTGTAATTATCTCCCCGTGTCACCCAGATGCAGAGCAGCGAGGCCCCTAACTCCCGTCTGGGAAGAGAAAAACAGAAGAGCCAAGTTTTCCCTGGACTGGGAGTCACTGATGTTGGATCAGATGTAGAGGCTAAGCAGGGTCTTGGAGCTGTGAACCCCAACCACCCACCCCCATCTCCTGGGCTCCAACTTCCTTGTGAGCATTTCGTCACAGGAGACAGATGCCGCGCACGAGCCGGTCCTCAGTCCCTGGAAGTTACTTTCACCCAGGCCAACAGAGGGTTAATCGTGTCGGGTCCTCAATGACACATCTTCAGCATCTGAAGTTGCAGAAGGGTCGCCCTGTGCCTGTGCTAAACGTTGGTAACAGAGACTGACATCACTTCCTGGTCCGCCTGGAAGGCGAGTTGGGGCTTTTCCAGGGGAACTAGTGAGACTTCCATTTGACCTACAGTCTCTTGGAGCTAGCCAGACCAATGGAAAAATTAATGTCATGTTTATCGATAGAGAGGAATGTCCTCTGGCTAAAAAGATTCTGAATTTAGAAAAAAAAAACAATTAAATTCTCATATGGTCACAAGACTGAATTAATGAGCCTCTGGTCATAGTAGTGTGTCCCTGGAATACCAACACACGAGTGGTGAAGGCAAGAGGATCGAAAGTTCAAGGTCATCCTTGACTAGTGGGTTTGAGGCTAGCCTGGGTTACCTGAAACCCTTTCTCAGAACACAACAAAAATTAAAAATCAAGTTAACATACGTGCAACTCCAAGGTTGTGTACCACGGGCCTGAGCAGGATTCCTTCTGCACGCAACCCTCCTAGGCTTCCCTCTACAATTAAATCGCCCTGCCCCGACTCTGCATCTCTTAAATCCCACCCCTGAGAGTGAACTCTGGCCAATAGCTACCCCAGCTCCCAGAGCGAGATCCATGCGAGGTAACTCCTGGAGAGACGCAGAGAGCAGATCTAGGCTCCTGGCACCTTCCTTTCTTGCTTTCTGCTCCTGAACAGAAGGGCCAGCTGTCACCTGCACGGGCTCCCCATTTTAATTGCGACCGACATAATCCCCCTAATATCTCTTTCCACAGCACAGTTGCCTGCACGCTTTTACTTCATCCCGAGTGTCCGGCCTTTAAATTTGCGATATTATGCCAACGGAACTTGAGTAAATGTATTGCAATGATTTTTCTTTCACATTTCGTTTTTGGAGATCAAAGGAGGGTTTTTTTTTTAACTTAATGTAAAAATAATGTTGGATTATGGGGAGGGCGCTAAGATGGCCAAATCAGCCTTCGTTTTAAGACCATCTCTGGTCCAGCATACAGAGGCCACTGGATTCCTGCTTTGTCCTGTTCCTTTTTAATCTTCTTTTGAGACATTTTTACAATTTGTTTTTATACAGTTCTTGCCATTTTAATTCTTTTCCTAAAGATACAGTTCTACAGTGCCGTTCTCCACATCCTGGCAAATGCCCATACGGTCTCACAGGGCTGGGACAGGGCACGTCTGTAGAAAGTGCCAACCGTACCCCCGCTTCTGGGGAAAATGGGAGCACTAAGGCTGTACAGAGAGTCAGCCACTGGCCCAGAACCTCACATTCATCTTAGCCCCAGCCAGTCACACGCTGTTTCCAAAGGTGGGGGTCAGAGGGAAGTGTCCAGGGAAGCTCTGGGATACCCAAGCTGTGGAAGGTGGCCCTGGCACTGCCTCTCCAGCTGGGCATTGTGTCTACATTGTCTCCAAAGTTTCCAAGTGGGGCAATGTCTCCTTGTTCCGGGCCTCTATGTAATGTATCTGATTTCCTCCCAGGACTCAGAAAGCATCCAGAGCTGCTGAGATGGAGCCAAATTGGCTTATTTTACTTCCTGTTGCCATAGTTAATGGAGGTTGGGGCTGGTGGGAGGGGGGGGAGAAAAGCCAAGAACCCAGGTGTTCTATCAACAAAGGACAAATTCTAACAAGTCCTGGAATTCATAGAGGACTGTGAGAGCTGAAGCCAAAGACGTGGCACTTGGCTTAGTTAACTTGAGGACAATGGGTCATAAATTGACAAGATGAGAACCCAGACTTCACAAAAGGAAAAGGAGGACATCGAGTCTGGGCAGCCCTGCCTCCTACGGGGTCTGCGTTATCTTCATGGTTTGGGGAATAACATTGGTCACTTTTAAGTATCTGTAATTCTGATTTTCTCAAGAGGCAGCCACCCACCCAGAGGAAGCTTAACACTAGATTCTTGCTCTGAGCACCTAACAGGGCTGTTCCTATACCAGAGGGCCACCCTCGGCTCAAAGTCCTCTGTGGGTGGTGGGAACATCATAAAACGCCACTTAATGGCTACTAACTGCCATACTAATTAGCATTTTAAGGGGGAAAAATTCAGACAAGTGCATCTCTCCTTCTCTCCTTTAAAAACAAGGACACCAGCACACACCGCAAAAGTCTCCGGCCTGGCGGGGTCCGAACCCATGACTCAAACCACTCAGCCATTCCTAAAACATTAAAGCCCAGCCTCTCTTTTGCGAGGATGTCAAATTGCTAGTCCAGACATGCGAGCGGAGGAAGTGAGTGCCAAGCTGGGAACGCTTGGCTTCTATGTGCTTCTTTGAGATAAAATGAAACGGTACGTAATCAGGAATTATGTCATGATGCAGCCCTGTGATTTCCTGGAAAACGTGCAGCTAATCAGTTATTCATTTAGGAATTAACTAGAGCATCAATTGTCAGATTAAACTCCTTCACAATCCTCAAAGTCCTTTTCTTGGCCTTCACCCCCTAAGTATACTGAGCCCTTTGTGTATATTTAAGCAGGAAAGGGGAGAAGCTTTCTCATGTGCCAAGCGAAAAAAGAAAACAGAAGTATCCTTTGCTTCAGTTGTTAACGCACTTGGGGGCTTGCCACAGAGCCTGGACACCCCCAGCTGGAGACAAACCTCCCCACATGTGTGTCCAGCAGGCAAGACCAGAGTGCCACACACACTGAAGGGACCTGCTGTCAGGGGCCCACCTCGGGCTCTGGCTACCTCTTTTCTGTGTGGAGCCAGAATGGCAGACCTCTGGTTCTGCTTAACACCTGCACACACACACACACACACACGCACACACACACACATACACACACATACGCACACAGACACACATACGCGCGCGCACACATGCACCAGAATGGCAGACCACTCGTTCTGCTTAACACCTGCACACACACACGCACACACGCACGCACACACATACACACACATACGCATACACACACACACGCACACACACACATTCACACGCACGCACACACACACAGACACACATACGCACACAGACACACATACGCACACACACGCACCAGAATGGCAGACCACTCGTTCTGCTTCACACCTGCACACACACGCACACACATACACACACATACGCATACACACACACGCACACACACATACACATGCACGCGCACACACACAGACACACACATATGCACACACACAGACACACATACGCACACACATGCAGAGACGCAAGCACGCGCACACGCGCATACACGCTCCAGCCCAAAGACAGTTCTCCTGTGTTCCTTCAGCTCCACGGCAGCAAGGCTCAGATCAACACCCGTCTCCTAATCGAGAAAATGAAGACCATGCTGCTTAATTTTGTCAGAGTTCAGAATTGTCAGTGCCATGCACCCATATGCCAGAGCACACGGGCATTTTGTGTCCCTCGACTTAGGCTTGCCTTGTTTAAGTGCAGATCGTCCTTCCTGCCAGCATGTGGTTGTCAGTGGGGTGTTCAGTACCAGCTCTATGTTCATGCCGGGTAAGGCAGCCGGAAAGCCAGCACACCCTACGTGACAGCCTGGGAGCCACCAGTAGAAAAACAGAGACGCGTGAGTTAAGTGCAAACCTGTGCAAAATTTTCAACTTAACCAACGTGTGAAGGACTGTGACTCAGCGGCAGGCTGGTCATTCAATGGGAGCAAGGAAGAAAGGTCCTGTATTCCAATCCCATCGCTCCCTTTCCACCAAATAAAAAAATTTAAAAAAAATAGAATCAGCTGAAAAACTCTTCAGTTTCAGATACTTCTTCACTTTGCCCCCAATCTCCCAACTGACTGTTATTTTAACACTTTTATTAAGACACTGAATTTTGAACAAAAGTTTCCAAATATAAAAGTTTTTCCAAAATCTAGAACCCCTGTTAGCAAGTAGGGCACAATGAAAATTCCTTCTCATTCAGGTCTCCTGGTAAGTTTTGGGGCCAGAGCCCTGATGGGGTGCTGGGTGACACACCACAGGAGTTAATACCAGAGGCAGGCTTTCTCCAAGACTTTCTCTATGATGACAATTCTTGCTTGCTGGTAGCCTCAGAGTTGAACCAGGACTTGTGTGTGTGCACATGTGTGTCTGTGTGTGTGTGTAAGTGTGATGGTTGAGGGAATGAGGAAATAGAACTTGGTTTGTAAGGCACTCTAGAGAGTTCTCACATGTAGAAAAAGACAAACATTCATGACACACCTGTACAGACGAAAATGTGCACACTCTCCACTTGCCTAGATCAGAACCTAGGCAGGGCCCATCCTTCACCCCCTTTGAGCACAGAAGACTCAGAAAGGCCTTTGGCAGTGTCTGTTGTCACTGCCTAGACCTAGATGTGGGCTTCTTTCAGCTGCCACCAGAGAAGCCCTACCCTGGTTAAAACAAACCTTTTTTCAGTTTTGTGTTATTTTTCCATTGAAGCTGTTTGCTACCATGATTTTGGTATGCTGAACCCTCCTAATAAGGAGCGTTACCTGAAGAACCATGGGGCAAGGACTTCTGGCCATCAGAAGATGCCGTGGGGCTTTGAGAGACACACTTCACATCTGCAAACCTCCCCACATGACTATCTTATATGTAAGATACAATCGTGGCACCACAAGACCACACGATCTGAGCAACCTGGCCTCCGCCTTCCAGCTCACATCCCAGCTGAGCACTGGCACGAAGGCAATAGCTCCTCCCATCTCCGACCATGATCGCGCAGATCCAGCAACCCACAGCTGGACGGGCTTCAGACTCAGTGAGGCAGCTCTCTGGAGGTGAGGCCCCGATCCCTGGTCTCACACGCCCACCTTTCTCTCCTCGCCACACATGCTTCTAAAATCCCAGGACATTCATGGAGCCCCATCCACCTCAGGGAGCCACACTTGCAGCTATCAGTGACAGTCACAGAACAGCAGGCTGTACAGGCAAACCCCAGTGACAGTCACAGAACAGCAGGCAGTACAGGCAAACCCCAGAATATGAACAGTTAGGTTCAATAATTTTGAGCGATGTCTGTTTCTTTTGGCCAAACAGACAAGCGGGCCTGGGAGTTTCCTGAAGACTCAGATGTGGGTGCCCAGCATTTGTTCTCTTATCAGCCTCGCTCTATTTAGACCTCAGGTGCCCAGCACTGTCAAATAAATTACCAACAGACTTGATGGCTAATAGTGAACAGGTAGATAATAGTTAATGCTTGTTACTTGTTACCTTACAATCCAATGAGAGCAGAATCGTCATCCTCTTTTTTTCTTACTACAAAGCTGAAAACAGAGAGATTACTGGTCTTACCCCATGTCACACAGCACTGGTCTGCATGCTGATGATGCTCTGGGGACTATGTGTTCTAAAAATCCCTCACCCGGTGTCAGTCAGCCATTCACTTCCTAACACTCTGCCTCTGTGTGTGTGTGTGTGTGTGTGTGTGTGTGTGTGTGTGTGTGTGTGTGTGTGGCCTGTGTGATGTGGAGGTGGCTTAGAGCTACAAAATTTGCCTTCAAACGATTTCCACTTTCCAGACATGTGGACTACAGCCACTTGATCTCATGGGTACAATGGGGATCAAGAGCCCTACCTCATAGAGCAATGGGAGTAGCCAAAATGGCACCTCCGTGGAGCTGCTGAGGTTATCACATGACCCTCTCAGTACAAAACTCCCCCGGTAGAAGCTCAGCCCACAGGATGCCGAGTAAAATCTTTGATATCATCATCCAGCATACAACGAAGGCACTAGAGGAGTGTGCTAGGCACAGAAACAACCCCAGACCAGCACCATTCTCACAGAAGGCATCGCCCAACCTCGGAGGACATAAGCTCAACTGCTGGGGAAAATCCAGACTTCTTATAATGAAGGCCCTGAGTTCAGCTGCAGGGAAATCCCTTTTTAACAGCCTTCTCAGAAACTCAGACTATCTCTGCCCAGCAGAGGGCGCACTGATTTGCAAGCATCTGGTGCAGCCAAATTTCAGAAGTAGAAAAAGAAGACTGAGTCCTCTAAACATGGGAAGGCTTCAGACACACACACTCACAAATTCACACTCATGCACACTCACACACATACACACACTCACACCTGCACACATATACACACTCACACACTCTCACACTCATGCACACTCACACACATACACACACATACACACACTCACACCTGCACACATATACACACTCACATACACACTCACACACTCTCACACTCATGCACACCACACACATACACACATACACACACTCACACACATACACACCCACACATTCACACACATAGACACACTCACACACACACACTCACACACGTGTACCAGGCTCAAAAGTTTTAACAGTAGGAACAGTGAAATTGGAGATCCCTTCCATGAGGCCATCAAGTTCTGCCCCCAGCCTCACACTTTGATGCTCTCACTAAAGAGTCTCTAGGGCTGTGGGGTCTCTGTTGGTAGAGCACTTGTCTAGCGCCCAGTGGCCCCAGGTTTGGTCCTGGAGTGGCATAGGCCTGCAATACCCCAGCCCTCCAGAGACAGAAGCAGGAGAATCTCAAGTTCAAAATCATCCTAGACTACTAGTGAGTTCCAGGCTAGCCTGTGCTACATGAGATCCTGCCTCAAGGAGAAAACAAAAGCATTTTAAACCTGCTGCAGCGTGATGGCTGCCACCAGCCCTGAAACATGTACCTGCATCACTAACTCCCCTTAGCTGAAGCAAAGAGGGGAGGGACCCTTGGGAGGCTGTGTTAGGGACCTTGGGAGACCCCCTAGGGAGAAAACCAAGCACCCACTGGCTCTACTTCCACTTGGTACCAACTTATACCCACAAAGACCCCAATGACTGAGCTATTAGCTCCCTGGGCTCTAGACTCTTCTCCCTTACGTTACCCATACATGGTACGTTAACACTGACGTACGAGGGATCATTAATGGTTACCTAGAAGGTAAAGTCTATAAAGCGAAAACAGCGTCATAAAGAAAACAGCGTCATAAAGAACGAAGCCAGGTGCAACCACTGGGACACCAAAGCCTGGATGACTAAGGCCCAGCCACCAACGGGGGCCCCTCCCCCCACAGCCTGGCTTTCTGCTTGATGGAGATCAGTTCCCACTTACCAGGCAGGGGACCCAGAGCTCCCAGGTCCCAACAGGAGGCTGCCCTTTCAAGTTGTGCTGTGCTTGGTCTTGTTCTTAAAGGGCTACACTACTATGACATGCCAGAAAGAATTAATGCACAAAGGAAAAATGACTGGAATATGGCCGTATAAACTGATAACCTCAGTTGGATTTAACAAGTTGTAATGAGCACTATCCATATCAGGACTAAGTCTTCCAGGCTGCAAGGATATGACAGCAGTCTTTTTTTTTTTTTTTTTTTTCCTATCCAGAGTGGTCGATTTCCTGAAAGGTGCTGGGGGAGGGGCAGTGTATGTGAACAGAGTAGGGGCCATAAAAGAAGAGACAAGATCTTGGGGGAGTTCTGAGGCTGGTGAGTCACATCCAGGGGAATAGCAGGAAGTTTCAAAGGGGCTGAAATCGGGCCTGGAAGCAGATGAGCTTCCTCAAGTGAGGGAAGAGGAGAGCGCCTGGGACAGAGACAAACCGCCCTCTACACCAGACCACTCCAACAACCCCTGGAGCTAAGATAAGGCCACTTATCAGGGCAAGAGACCCTGCAATCAGACCAGATAGGGGGCTGCAGTTGGTGGGGACAAGAAACAAGGGGCTAAAAATGCTAGATGAACGAAAAGCCAAAAGGGCATTTGTGTGGTGGAATCTTCCAGAAAGGCCCTGCAGTCTTTACTGACAGGCTTCTGGGAGCCAGTTTCCTCAGATTTTGAAAGAAAGCTCTGTTTGATACTGATTTTCAGTTACTTAACCCAATAACATGGATACCCAGAGCCCACCAGTGGAGCTCACGCCCTTCCTGCGCAGCACACACCAGATCTGTCTCCGACTGTGTTCAGGGAGTGAGAAGCACAGAAAGATATTCCCTCAGCACCGGCTGATGCTAACTAGCACCCAGTGTGCACACTTCCGGGGAGGACCATGCGGAACCACTCCAAGAGCTGCACACATTGCTGCCCAGCTCCAGTTAGGACTACACAGCCATGCTGCCGTTTGCAGCAGCGTCCAGGAGCCAAAGGGCTTGGCCCTAGATGCTATGAAGGAAGAGTCCTTCATAGGCCCAGAAGTTTGCCCCTTCACTAGGAAAGCAAGAGAACTCAGTCAGGATGTTGATTTACAAATGTAAATTATTTGCTTGCATTTCCAAAGTGGGAAAGGTTCTAGGGTTTTCTTAAGCCTTTTATGCCTCTATTTTGTAAGATTTCCTTGTTCTCATTCAAGGCACCAAAATACAACAGAGAATCATTTTAATAGGAATACATGTATTTGGTGGGGGAGGAGGTTTAAGAGATGAGGTTTCTCTGTGTAGCGGCCCTGGCTGTCCTAGGTGAGCCATCTCTACGAGAGAACTTGGGCTGTTATGAGAGACTTGTTACTGTGCTCACCAAAGGCTGAGCCCTAGGCAGAAAGGCAGTCCTTAGGAGAGAGAAATAGTTGGTGAAGCCCATTATGGAAGAAACCCCTGGATCATTTCGCTAAAATCCACTCCCTTTATTAACCAGGCCTGACAATTTCTAAGATTTAATTTATTCACATTTTTTACTGTAAGTTTTAAATTTGTATTAGTTCTCTGAGGACCATATTCACCATCCGTTCTCCCGGTTCTGCCGTCTCCCTTCCCCATCTACCAGACTTTGTGCCTTTTTTTGTCCCAACATAGGCCATGGTCCTCCACTGAAGTGCATTCAACCTATGAAAGGATACAGGCATGGAGAGAACCCGGCTCTCCCTTTTTCCAGCAGCCAACCATGGCCATCACTCTGCAAGAAAAGCTGGGATTTCATCCTCCCTCCTCCCTCCTCCCTCCTCCCTCCTCCAGCTACATTTGATCTGGCTTAGGCCTGCATGGGTCTTGCGTGTGCTGTCACAGCCACTGTGAATTCATATGGGCCCCTGCCCTGCTGTGTCCAGCAGACACTGTCGCCTTGTAGTCCTCCTCCACCTCTGACTCTTACCCTTCTTACCTCCTTTTCTGCACTGACACCCTCATCCTTTGGAAGAAGAGTGTGTTCCATTTCAGGCTGGGCATTCTTCAGTCCCTTATTTTTCTGGACCTTGGCCAGTTGTGGGGTCTCTATGCTAATTAGCATCTACTGCAAACAGAAGCTCCTCCGAGGACAGTTGTGAGATGCATTAATCTGTAGGTGTAACATAAGTCATTAGTGGTCGATTTAGTACGACATCCATACAGTGGAGTGGACTGATATGGATAGGTGCTTCCCTAGAACCCATGACCTTTCTAGCCACAGGCTCTTACTTATGGGTAGATCTGCACGTCAGTGTGTGGGTTTGTGTACGTGCGGTACCATCCGCTAGGCCAGAAGAAAGCGTTAGGTCCCCTGGAGCTGTGGTTGGAGCCAGCTGTGAGCTGTCTGCTGCAGGTGCTGGAAACCGAGCTCGGATCCTCACTAAGAGCAGCAAGTGCTCTTTAACTGCTGAGCCGTCTCTCCGGGTCCTGATGTCTGTGGTTTGTTTGCTTGTTTTCAGTCTCGCTGCTTGATGTAACATAGATGTGACGAAGAAGAGGAGCGATGTCCCCAAAATTAAAACAATCAAGAACCATGTCCAGCTTATAGTGTCCTGAAGGCAGCAGATGAGAGAAACAGGGGGAGTCTTTACATACTTAAACCATTAGATTGACTGTGTGTCCCCTCATGTATGTGCAGGCGTTCACACCTACGGCTTGCTTTATTTTACATTTGGTGTCAGGGACCGTCGCCCCAACATAGAAACTGATGTTTTT
>JAQHUG010000004.1:8988001-9027012 GCA_028555095.1 Dicrostonyx torquatus
CAATGGCCTTTAAGAGACCTAGTGAAGAAACAATCCTTTAAATCAATAACTATGAGAGGTCATCCCTTTAGTAACAGAGAAGGCAGAGGAATTCCAGTTTATCGAGGGCCCATAGGTTAAATAACCTTGTTGATAGCCCTTAGATCTGTCACCATTCTCCATTTTCCAGATTTCTTTTTAACAACAAATACAGGAGAATTCCAAGGGCTGGTAGATTCTTCTCTATGTCGAGCATCTAGTTGCTCTTGTGCCAGCTGTTCTAAAGCCTGCAACTTTTCCTCAGCTAGAGTTCCCTGCTTAACCCATATTGGTTTCTCAGCCAACCATTTTAAAGGTAGGGCTGTTGGTATCTCTAAAGGTTTATCAATTGCTTTGTGTTCTTGTAAAGCCCGAATGGCTGGTGTCCGTCATCTATAATAGACCTCTGGCTTCCGTATATACTCACAAACTCATGACTAAACACAAAGAACCCGGTTTCCAGGAGAAACAACACAACATGCTGGTTGATTTTATGCCAACGTAAGTTGGCATAAACTAGGGTTATCTTAAAGGAGGGAACCACAATTGAGAAAAACGCCTCCATAGGATCCAGCTATAAGGCATTTGCTTAATTGGAGATTGATGGGGGAAGGAGTGGCCCATTGTGGGTGGTGCCATCCCCAGGCTAGTGGTCCTGGGTTCTATAAGAAAACAGGCTGAGAAAACCATGAGGAGCAAGCCAGTAAGAAACACTCCTCCATGGCCTCTGCATCAGCTCTTGTCTCCAGGTTCCTGCCCTGTTTGAGCTCCTGTCCTGACTTCCTTCAGGGATGAGCAGTGGTATGGAAGTGAGTGGAAGCCAAACAAACCCTTTCCTCCCCAAGATGCTTTTTGGTCATGGTGTTTTGTCACAGCAGTAGAACCCCTCAGACACACAGGAATCACACCATGGATGCCGTGGGTGGAAGTCCATTCCCGCGGGCTTTACTTTTCCCAGCCAGAGGCAGGCGCTTACCCTGCTCCTCACAAATGCTGTAATGCCTATGCTGTCTGTGCTGGCTCATTCCTGCCCTCCCCAGAGGCTGGCATGTTAGCATGCCTCAGACACAGAAGCCCTGAAAGGGCTGAAGAGGATGCCTCTTCCCTTCCTTGGTCTGCTCTGAGTACTGACTAGTGTGCTGCCAGTAGCAGGGTCAGAAGACTAGGAAGACTGTCTGCTAGTCAATGCCAGTTTCACCATCCTTAAGTTGGTAAGAGGGGCATGGGTATCACAGTCCATCAGTGTCAGAGTCAGGCTTCCCCAGCAAAAAGAATTGACCCACAAACTCTGTCCAGACACCCGAGGACCATCAGATACTCGAGAGCTGGGCTCGCCAGGAACTCCCGAACTCCACAGCAAACCAGCCACACTGAGACAGTCCAGTCCAAGTCTTCCTGGTTTGCTGGTCTCCCTGCACACTCACACTGTCCTTGCCTTCCAAAGAGGCTTCTGTTGGAGAAACTTTGCCAAGTGGTCATCCTACGCCATTCCTGTATACAGACAGGTTTTGGGGACCCACGCTTCTCACACACTGTCCTAATAGGTCACTTCCCTGGTACCTGCAGCCCAACCTTTTATCTGATGACACAAGCACTCACTGGACACAGTGCCAGAGAAGCTGTCATCCATTGTCCTGGGCCACTCACGTTGGCTCTCAAGCCTTCCTGCTTCTGCTTTAGAAAGCCCCATTCCCGATACATCGGTGTGTCTTAAGAGTTAAGGGTTTTGGTGCAAATGCTCCCCCTCACTTTCCTGTAAGACCCCAGCAAGCATGGAGATAAAGCTACTACTAGCAGCTGGCCTGGGTTCCTCTCCAAGTGCATCTTTGTGAATACCCTCCACGGCTTGCAGAATATTTTCTCTGCGTCTTTTCCATGCTCCACATTTGGCTCCACAGACACTGTTATGAGTACTGTATAGTATGGTTAAAAATGTTTCGCTTTCATCTCTGAGTCTTTAATTTTATGTTTGAGCTCTGCATAAAAATAGCTCGTAATTGCTTTTTGACAGTAATAAGGCTAAGATTGTGACTCAAATATCTGAGATATTATCTCTTTTGTAATTGTACTCAATGAAAACATAGCTCAATATGGAGCGTGGAAAAAAAACCCTCAGCTTGTGTAATTTGTACATTCGAGCAGCGCTATGAAAGTTACAGCGAGATTCACGCACCATGAGGGCCAAGAAGTAGTGCACACTAGCTTTTTAACCAAGCTCTAGTTTCTGGTAGGATTTTGGTGGTGGGGAGGTTGGACTGGTTTGGAGGATATGTGTGCAGTGTGGCTGAGTGTGTTCACTAGTGTTTGCATGTCTGTGGATACACATGTGTGTGCATGCATGTGTGTACAGGTGTGAATTCAAGCATGTGCAGGGACAGATGGGACATACAAGTTGACATCCCATGTCTTTTTAAATCAATCCCCACTTTCCTGAAGCAGGGTCTCACACTGAACCTGGAGCTTGCCTCATCCAGCTGGCTAGCTTGTTCGGGGATCTCCTGTTGGTGCGTCTGTGTGCTGGGACTGCAAGTGGTCCTTACGCCTACTAGACTCTTACATGGGTCTTAGGTAGACAAACTATGGCCTTCACACAGCACCTCATCCACTGAGCCATCTTCCCAGCACACAAAGCTTGCTTTTGTCAGGAGAAAGGCCACCTCCACACAGGCCACCTTGGGAAGAAGGGAGCACTCAGAACGCCCAGGTCTTCTACCCCACACCAACTCACACCACATGTTACTCAGTTTTCCCTAGATTATTTTTATGTTAAAGAAAATTAATTTTTTTATTAAAATGAACAATTTTCAGTTGTCATAGCTGTATTTCAAGAGCTTCTGAGGCTCCCATAGCAGCATGTGCCCTCAGTCAGGACAGCATTGTGACCAGCTGAGCATACAGTCCCCATCAGGACAACATTGCACCCAACTGGAAGTACAGCCCCCAGTCAGGACAGCATTGCACCCAGATGGGAGTACAGCCCCCAGTCAGGACATCATTGCACCCAGCTGAGGGTACAGCCCCCAGTCAGGACAGCACTGCACCCCAGCTGGGGGTACAGCCCGCAGTCAGGACAGCACTGCACCCCAGCTGGGGTGCAGCAGTAGACATCCAGTGCACCCAGACGACTGTGTGCTGGGACAATCTTTTCAAGTTGTGTTTCCATCAATGCAGACATCTCCCATCAAGACCTTTGAGAGCTGACTAGGAAACCAGGATGAGACTCACATGCATTCCCTGGCTTACCCAGGGGCTTTAGATGGACCAAGCAGAGTTGCCATGCCTGATGGTGGAACATTACCCACCTTGTATTAAAGTATTGTCCCAGTGAAGCCACAGTAAGTCCCAGACAGAAGCCTGCAGCTCTCCAGGATGCCCAGGGCTGGAAGGTTGGCAATCAGTCTCATGATTCATTTTCATCATCTACTCAACATCCTTCCAAAACTCTGTGGCATTGTGAACTTCCAGTTCCCAGTACCATCGGCCACTGCAGAGAGTGCCACCAGCCTCTCCTAGGTCTTGCTCCCTGTCATTCTAACACACATGCACCCAGCATGTCACACCTCTCCGGCTGTGTTAATACATTTGCACCACTGACACAAAATTGACAATGGCCTTATAATCTGTAAAGAACAGAAAAATATTTTTCATGGTCCTCGAGACTGGGAAGTCCCAGCTCCAGGGGCCAGGGAATTCAGTGTCTGATGAGGGCTGCATTCTCTAGGAAGGAAGAACACAACCTTCTCAGGGGACAGACAGCAGAAGGACAAGGGCGCCAAAGCCTACTATCCAGCTCCCGGAAGACTCCAGAAGGCTGGATCACTTCCCGACACACAGTCCTAGAACACATGCATTTGGTAAGGGATATACTGTAAAATCATCCAGCCCTCAGGAGTTGAACAAGATAATGCCGCAGCCCCCAGAGGTCCACTGAGCACTCCACCCTGAGGCTAGAGATAAGAAAGCCAGACCCAGGCTGTCTTCATAGAGCTTGCATTCCAGTGAGGAAAAAAATGGCACAGGACGAAGTGCAGGTGCTGCGACACACAGCAGGGGGGAGCGCAAAGAAGAGGAGAAGATGGCAAGTAACCCAGCAAAGCAGGCCTAGCCTGGGTTATTTCTTCTCTGGGCAAGCTACTGACTTGCGAGTAAACGTCGGATTCTTCAAGGCTGGCCCATCTGCCACCTGAGCAGGAACAATCCCAGAAATGAGTGGGTTCTCCAGGAAGGGTTCCTGTCACAGACAGCCCCCGGCACAAAACAGGAACCCAGGAACATCCTGGAGTCCGGCTTCTTGGTTCCTACCCTGCTTTCTCCATACCACATATCACCGCACCTGCTGTCTGACCCCTCTAGCCTGCCAGGAACCTAATTAGAGAAAGATCCTGCAGCTGTCCCGTCATGCTCTTGCCTCTCCGGTCCTGTTAAATGATCTAGAATAAAGCTATTTATGTTGCTCCTCCAACTAGTAATCTTCCATGTTCCCTTTGTTCTCAAGATGAAAATCCAGCCGGCAGGCAAGCAAGGACCCAGCCCATCTGCAGCCATGCTCACTCTGAGCCACAACCCCAGGGTGTCCTCTGAGTTCTTCAGTCATACCCTGGGAATTGACTCTCATTCAAGGAGGCCAGAGGCAGCATGGGTGTGCCATGCCTCCATGGTCACGGCATCAGCGGTGGGAGAAGAGATGACTGGCCACTCCCACTGTCATTCCAGTAGAGAACAAATCTGAGGAGAGAAAGAAAAAGAAAGAAAGAAAGAAAGAAAGAAAGAAAGAAAGAAAGAAAGAGGGAGGAAGAAAGGAAGGAACAAAGAAAGTTCTGCAGATTCAATCCACTGCCAGTTTGGAGAGAGAGAGAGTGTGTGTGTGTGTAAACAATGGCAGGAGTTGCATTACGTTGACACCAGTGTGTACCGCAGAACTCCCCCACTAGGCCAGCCTGGTTGGTGTGTTCACAACATGAGAACCTGGAGAGGAAAGGTCGGCATGGATGAACCCGGAAGCAAAACTTCCCTTCAGAGAAACTGCTCATCTGTTTCGTGCTCCTTGTATCACCCACACAGTTCTATAACTGTGTGAAATAAAAGAAGGAAAATCAACTCTAGAAGAGCCACACCCACACTGGCTCTTCTAGACCAATTACCTACAGTCTTCTCCCATCTCTAACGACCCAGCTCCACACCATCATTTCAGGAGACTAACCGCGTTCCTCCTGTGACCTCGGAATGCCCTGTGCATGTGTCCCGTATGTGGCATGTGTGCCTTATGGCAATGGTCATAAGTCCGGGTTAAGAGAACTCAGGCAGAGCCCACCAAAGTGAAGATATAGATCCTTCAGGGGAAAGGAACCATGAGAGGTGAGGCGCAGCAAGGAGGAAGAGTCACTCCCACCTGGGTCATCAAGGACAGGCAAACTCAAGGGAGGGAGGCATTTGTAGAGGAGCCAGGACGATAGAGAACAGAGATAAAGGTGTGCTATGATCCCCTGTGGCTGGCAAGAGTGACGCAACCCCTATGACACCACCTGACAGCAGGGGTGTTGAAATAAAGGCAAGAATGCAGCCAAGTACGCTGGACCTGGTGACGTAGGCCTGTCGTTCTAGCTATTCAGAAGAGGTTCCTGTGCCTGAGCTCCAGAATGGACTGAAGGCTCTGAGTATCCTAGTGAGAGGTAAACCCAGATGTCTGGATAAATAGATCCATGAATGCATATGCAAAGATAGATAGAGATACAGGGTGGGAGTGACGGTTCAGTGTAGAACACTTGCCTAGCATGTACAAGGCATCGGGTTCTGTCCTCATTCATACTAGAAGAAGAGGAAGAAGAGGAAGAGGAAGAAGGATACACATCAATATGGAAATATAAAAATGAGAAAATCATGATATGTAAAAGAACTATGCATGCACATACACGCCAGCAATAATAAAAATTTAAAACAATAACAAAATACGAGGCAACAGTAAAACTAGAGAGAGAGAAAGGTGGCACTCAAGAGTCACTTCAGTAAAGCACTGGCTGCACCAACAATCCTACGCTGATATTACCTTTGAAATTAAAGTTTCCAGAGCTTTACAATGAAATTTATGTCGAATTAATTTCTGGGACTCAATGAAGCTGAAAATGAATTCATAATGAGGTGCATTTAGCAGGAGTGTGTAGGGGCACGGAGAGGGTGATCAAAGAGGTCCCCTTCCTGCCGTTAGCTCTAATTTCCTGATTATGACACCTTTTCTTCTCACACAACGCATAATCTAAGAAATGATATGCTTTTACAATTACTGTATATGCAGAGTGTGTGATCAAATGGAAGCTGAATATTGCCAGGTTATTATGATCGGTATTATTATTAGTCGAGTATCAACCATGTTCATAATCTTGATATATAATGAAGGGAGTTTGTGAGCTAGAGAGTAATACTTTAATTTAGGCATACTTATAATTCTAATATAATACACACACCCTGAGAAAGTGATTATCTCAAAGTGAAAGAACTCCTTAAAATACATGTTTCTGGTTCCTTCTCTTTCCAACCGCAGGCCAACAAGGGAGGAAGTTAATATTTCCTATAAGACAGTTCCTGTTCTTCATGTACAATAGTAATAAATTTTAAAGTATAGTTTTAAAAATTTTTAGTTTTCTCATTAAAATTGTCCTTTAATGAGCCAGGCGTGGTATTGCATGCCTGCAATCCTGACACCAGAGAGAAGGCAGGAGGATCAGGAATTCAAGGTCAATCCTCAACTATACAGCAAATTCTAGACTAGTCAAGGCTACCTGAGGCCCTGTTTCAGAAAAACAAACTAACCCAAATGTTCTGTAAACATCCTTAAAATCCATGTCATTTCTTGCTCCATTCCCCCATGCATTCACACCTTCATCTCCCAAGCATTGCATCTGGGCCAAAAGATTGAAGAGAACGGGCTGCTTCGTTTCATTCCAATCAGAATCTGGATCAAATCAGAATTCTGAGATGGGCATTTGCTTCCTGTCGTCCTAAACGATACGGTGAACAAGAACACACAACTAACAGCATCTGTGTCCTAAGCAGGCTTGTCACTGTATGCAGGTGCCTACTATGTAAACCCCGTGTGAATGTACGGGGACTATCTCACAGGTTACAAGGGACAGCCACCAGAGCTGAGTCCCACAAAACTAGGCGTGTTACATGGCTGCTTTGCTGATAGAGACAGAACACGCACCTCTGTCAGGACACATGGTCCCTCTGTGAGGGACCAGCACTCTTCCAGCATGCTGCCAGTGATGGGGTCACTCTCTGCGTGTCACATAGATGTCCTGGTATTACTGCATGGATGTTGAGGGTATAGATTGAGTGTAATTGAACCAATAATACAGGGCAGATAATTATATATTCATAGGTTATCCACAAGGCAGCCGCATCTTTGCAGCTGTCAGATAGCATTTTTGTCCTCTGATAGGAGAGTCCCAGACCTGCTCTGACGGTTTAGATTCCTGCCGCTCTGGGTGGGACAGGCAGGCTCTCCTAGCTGCATAGCACCTGGCCCCTCCTACTCTGCCCCAACTTCTGGTAACAATGTTTTCTTTTCTTTCTTTTTCAATGTTTTGTTTCTTTCTCTAAACCCTTAGCTCCTTTATAGACGGAACCATGGTATAATCATGCACAGAATGAGCTAAATTAACTTTAAAAGCTCATTTGTTTGTCTTTACCATGAACATAAAATCTACTGAACTGCTGCATTTTTAACTAGACGTGCTAGATATTTCTTCCTGCCTCTCGAAATATACAAAACCTAATTAATAAATATTTAGCTAGAAGTCTATAAAATATAATATCACTCACTTCATTAATTGCTCAATGGGTTATTTATAAAAATTCCATCGTTTGTGAAAACAACTTGTCTGTGGGTTAGGCATTCACTCGGCCAAGAATTCCTGAATGTTCACAGCATTGCCAGGGAAGTCAGTCAATTACAAGATCTGTTATTTCATTTTATGAAGTGGTAGGTCCCTTACATATTCACAAATAAAAATATCCTCTTTTCCAGGAACAAAAACATGACACGTAAAACAAGCCGCTGCTCAGTGAAACACAACACCCACAAAATCAGCAAATCAGGCATAAAATATTTACAGACATCTAGTCTCCCAGGGTGAGTTACCTGGAGAATTCTACCTGACTCCTGAATCCCATGCTTTCTGTCACTGCCCAGCGCTCCTGGTACCACCCCAGGCCTCTTGGCACTGCCCCCAAGCCTCTTAGGACTGCCCCAGACCCCCCACTATTACCCTGTTCTAATTTTATGCCTGTTGCTGTAATAAAATACCCTGGTGGAAACAAATTTAGGAAGAAAGGGAGTTTCTTTCGGATGACAACAATTCCAAGTTATGTCCATCAAACAGAAACTTCAAACATCTGATCACATCATACCCACAGTTAAGGGCAAAAATGTATGCAAACGTGCTCACTTGCATCTCCGCTTCTTTTCTCCACTCTTACCTGATAGAACCCCTGCCTAGGGAATAGTCTTGCCCACGCTGGGCAGCTCACCCTACATCAATTAACCTAATTATGAAAATTCCCCGAAGACACTCCCCCAGTAGCCAACCCATTGAAACTCTTTCCAGGTGAGTCTAGGTTTAGTCTAGTTAACAATTAATTAATTAGTTAATCAATTAATTAATGGCATGCCCCAAGCCTCTTCTACCTGCCTTCTTTGTACTCCAGTGGGCCTCCCAATCCTGCCCCCAAACATCCTCCTGTGTCCCTAACCTCCTGCCTGTGCTCAGCCCTCCTGGCACCATCCCCAGGATTCTTTTTCAGATCTCCCAGACACCGAGTGGGTTTGGATCCCAGACCTGCTCTGATGGTTTAGATTCCTGCCGCTCTGGGTGCAGGAGGCAGGCTCTCCTAGCTGCATCTCACCTGACCCCTCCTACTCTGCCCCAACTTCTGGTAACAAGAGGCAGCTCAGTTTGAACAATCAACTCCTGGGACAGACACACATTTGCTCTGAAACAAGTTCATTAAAATTTGGAAACTCTATTTCCAAAACAAATCCACAATTACAAAAGTTGCAACAGATAGCCACACACCTGCCAGAAAAATTCTCAAATATGTAGCATTTGGGTTTTGGTTTGGCTTTTTGGGTCAGTGACAAAGAAGGCTCTATCTGCCCTCCTTTGAGGTTATTGTCACAGGCCACTCTAAAGGAAGTGGCCAGACCTGTGAGGATGCTCTCCTGTGTGAGTGGGGATGCCTGACACTCTGCACACATCTTCCAGAGGAGGTCTGGCCAACTCCATAAGCACCAGCAGTGCTGAGCTGAAGAGATTGCCACATATGGGAGGGGTCCCACAAAGGCTTCTGAGACTTTCCAGATTCTTCTGCGGAAGATTCCGGAAACTGAACAGAGCCCTGCATGCAGTATCTGCTGTTCACACAGCAAGGCAAGTCATGGCATCAGGTCCCAGGGCTCTGGTCAACAAAGATGGACAGGAGGACTTGGAGGGAAGAAGAGAGTATGAGAAGGCCAGGATGGGCTGGTCACATGAGGCTGCCTGTCCACATCAATGGCAAAGTTCCCATCGAGTCTCTGGGATTTTATTTTCTGTGTCAGTGACTATGCTGTCACCATCCCAGAGATGCTAAGATGCCTAGGCCAGATGAGAACCTGGAACTTAGGCCTGTAGGTGGCCAGCCCAAGACTCCTCATCATAAGGTGGCTTCCTCACCAGCACCCTGGCACAGTCTTTGTGAGGCCAGAAGAATCCTGCATTCCATTTCTCTTGTGTCGAGAGCTTAGTCTGGAATCCGTAGGGACAGCTCGCTAACTTGGCCGGCATGTGTCAGAGAAGCCACTTAGACTCCTTTCTGGGTACCAGCAGGTAGAGGGAGTTTGCTGAGCATTTGGGTGAGGTCACTTGGGCTCCACCAGGGCACACTAGCTCTGCACTGCTTCCAGTCTACATTGTCCAGTCTCGTGGATCTGGACACTTTGTTCTGGAACCTTCATCTCAGGTTCCTCCTCCTCTTCCTTGTCTCTCTTTCACTTTTCTTCCATGAGTCTACCCTCCCTTCCTAGAGCACTGACTGCCAACCTCATCCCCTCACCCCCTCCCTCTGCCAAATTCACCCCTTCCCTTTTCTCTCTTCATAGCTACATACACCCCCAACAAAGCTTTGGGTGTCTGTTTCTCAGGTTCACTGAATGACACAAACTGAGAAAAAGCATCTTCATTTTCGGTAATCTCAAACTGAGATGGTGTGTGTGTGTTGTGTGTGTGTGTATGTGTGTGTGTGTATGTATGTGTGTAGAGGGGTACCTATGTACTGTGTGCATGCCTGTGAGCACACATGGAGGCCGGAGGAGGTCAGACACCTACTCTATCACTTTCCACACTCAACTCCCTCTGACAGGGTCTCCCTGTGAACCTGAAACTTGCCTTTTCAGCTAGGCTGGCTAACCAGAAGGTCTTGGCTTTCAGCCATCTCCACCCCTCAATGCTACACGGGAACACACGGCCATCGTCAGCTTTTTTGTTTGTTTGTTTGTTTTTTTGTTTTTTGTTTTTTGAGACAGGGTTTCTCTGTACCTTTGGAGTTGTCATGGAACTAGCTCTTGTAGACCAGGCTGGTCTCGAACTCACAAAGATCCACCTGCCTCTGCCTCCCGAGTGCTGGGATTAAAGGCATGCGCCACCATCGTCAGCGTTTACATGGGTATTGGGTATTCAAACATAGACCCTCATACATATAGAGCATGAGCTCTTACCCACAGAGCCATCCACCCAGCCTCTCAAACGCTGTTTAACTGGGAATGTTGAGAGAAGAGGGGGTGTAGATGACGCTGCCCCATCAGAAATCAGAAATAGGAACCAGGGCACTTGCCCGAAACGTGCTTCATAGCAGGAGCCACTGCAGAAACCCTGCTCTGCGGTGTGCTCATCACCAATGGCAGCCGCACACCCACCGCTGGGCCTCGCTGCACACTGCACCCGCTGAAACATGCATAGGGCTCACTGCCTTTTGTTAGTGTTTGGTAATGGCTCTTCATTATACTCTTGGCACTTTGTAGCAGAATTCGGAGATTTTGCCATGAAACCAGGTTTGTGTAGTATAACCTTGGCTACATTCTCCAAGTGCTGTCTACATTGTGTTTTGAGATAGGGACTTTCTTTAGTTTGGAACTCACCCAGTAGGCTAGGCTAGCCGACCGCTGAACCCCAGGGATCCTTCTGTCTTCACCTCCCCTCCCCAGAACTGGGGTTACCAGTGTGTGTGACACCACACCTGTGTGTTTTATGTGGGTTCTAGGGGAGTGAACTTGGGTTCTCATACTTGCAGGGCAAGCATTTTACTGACTGAGCTGGTTCCCCAGACTTGGGGTGCCTGCAGATCCTTGACCTCCCCAGAGCTGTAGCAATTATCATTGGAACCTTTCGCATTTATCTGTACATAAGAAACTTTAAATGCATAAAAATAAATGAATAGATTGTCCTCTGGGCTAGGTGTGCCTGCGGGCGCACACACACACACACACACACACACACACACAGGGACCTGCACTCCAACTAGACACGTGTACCCCCAAGGACTCCACGATGGCCTTCTGACCTCGTGGTGAACTTTCTAAAATGGGTTCTGCAGGAGAAAGGTGGCAAGACATCAAGAGTTCTTTCTCTTCTCCACTTCTCTGGAGTTGAGCCTACACACAAATATAGAAAGGAGCTCTCCATCATCCCTGTCCTCTGGTCTAAAAGACATACACACCCCTCTCTCCTGGCACTCTGACATTCCTCCAGGTGCCGCTTACTGCAACCACTGCTGAGCCTCTGCTGGGACCAGCAGCAGTGAGCACAGGCTGGGCCCTGACCCTTGCAACCCTGCCATATTCACTCCAGGTCATCTTTCTTCAACTCCCAGAAAATTTGCATTTTCCCCTGCACTTTTACCAGAATCCTGTGGCAGGAAAACACCATGCTCCCATCTAATTGACCCCATGAGAAATACTCTTTCCCCATTTTTGCATGGCCTTTGTCCCCAGTCCCAGGCTCCAGCATTGACCCTCATGACAGACAAAGGACGCTTAAGGCATTTTACTCCCTTACCAGTTCACCTAGAGCTGGCACATGTCACCAACAGAGGGCACAGACTTCAAAAGCCATTCTCACCACCCTTCCCCCTCTTCCTCAGAAACCAATCCTTGTGTTCCACGCACCAGGAATTTCAAAGCTGGTATATAAAAGGACAGCCACAGGCTCCACTGTCCTGCCCATAGCCCAGCATAAAACCACTATGTAAAGAATGGGTCCCTCCAGACTGAGCATGTGCAATGACCACATAGAGTTGGCCTGAGCGTGTGCCCGACAAGGAGAATTGAGATCTGGTAGGATGAGGCAGGTTTGTACACGAGGCATGAGGAAGCAGCCTCTCCACATCAGACCCTGTGATCTTTGAATTCCTAGGCCTGCGGAGTCTGAAGAGGGAAGTGTAGCCTCCAGGTAAGACAGAGAGGGCTCACAGAGGGCCATGATGACCTCAGTCTCCATTAGCACCAGACAGCTCCAAACTGTGCCCTCTGGAACCTGAAATCACAGCTCAGGCAAGCCTTCAGCTCTTCAGTCACCCTACTTTTGGTGGCCACTCCTCGGCAGCAAGAATCAGCTGTGCTGAGTTCACTGGGATCATCACCTCCTTCCTAGAAGGAGACTGCATGCTGTGGGCCACCAGACCTGTTGGCTAGGAGGGGACAGTAAGAGTGACAGACACTGGCCTCCATCATCAGCTCTTGAAGGTATCTGAGGGAAAATGCAAATCCTTCGAGCCTCTAAACTCAAGCTCATCTCCCCAAGGACCAAGAGCATCTCAAGATGTCTGAATTCTTAGGAAGGAAGGCATGTGTGTCAGCCTTACCCTCCACCTGGTGCCAGTCTGGAACCCCCGGGTTAGACATCTGCACTGCCCCTGGCCTCCACATGTGTGGTGCTCCCACCCCTCAGTTCTAGCTCCCCAACTCCTCATTCCTGAAAGGATGAGAATGTGGAAGAGGACTGGTACCTTTCTTCACCTTCCAGGCGCTGCTGTGCTAGTGACATGATGGGACCACACAGGACAGCAGCTCCAACAATGATGTCTTCACCTGCTTTACAGGCGCACCGTAAAAAGTTTTGGACATTATTTAAAAGGAACTGCAAGACAGAGCTGCTTTTTTATGGATGAGGAAATGGATATCTGAAGAGATAACAAGGGAAGCCCAAATCATAGGTGCATGAGGTCAGCAGCAAAACCAACACTTGGGCCAGATAAGCTCAGGCACTCCTTATCATCTGCAGCTCACACTCAAGTGCAACCCAGAGAAGAAAAAAGGAGGTTGAGTAGCTACCATGGAGCTGCTGAGTTAGCAAGGTGTGCGGGTCAAGGTGTAAAGCTTTCTAGTAGATGATACATAAAGACAGACAGACAGATGATGTATAGTTAGGAAGGTATGTAGATGGTATATAGGTGAAAAGCAGATGATAGATACACTGTTTGGTAGATAAGTAGGTAGATAGATGATAGGTTGATAATAGATGATCAATAAAAGATAAATAGGTGATGAAAATGAGTAGCATAAATGGATGGGGATTGAACAGATGATGATGGTAATGATAGATAGATAGATAGATAGATAGATGGATGGATAGATAGATAGATAGATAGATAGATAGATAGATAGATGATAGACAGAAGATAGATAGATAGATAGATAGATAGATAGATAGATAGATAGATAGATAGATGATAGATAGGCTAATAATAGATGATCAATATAAGATAAATAGGTGGTAACATAAATGGTGATTGAACAGATGATGATGGTGATGATAAAGAGATAGATATGGTAGATAGATAGATAGATAGATAGATAGATAGATAGATAGATAGACAGACAGCTAGATGATAAAGATAGGAGCATTCCAAAATGATCTCAAACCCTGTCTCTTCTATTTGTTGCTTCCAGGCTGCTATGCAACTCCACTGCTATTACAAAATACAAAACCACTTTATTTTAATGTTGCCTAGCACAGGTATTTCTCTAACAGAATGTGCTTGATGTTTCATAGTTAGCCATGAAAATGAGTAGACCATGGCCAAGCCATTTGCACTCCTTTATCATCCCACCAAAGAGCAAAACCTCTTCCAAGACACTCAGACATTCCCCCAAGGAGTCCCATCAAGACTCCTGAACTCACTCAGGAAGGAGCTGAGGCCTCCCCTCACCTGAGCAGAGAGCCATTTTTAAAGGAAAATAGGATGTACACCCAGTTCCTGCATTCACATATCCATCCCCTCTCCATAAAACTCAGACTGTCGATCAGTGAAGAGAATTGCCAATGTGTCCTTCCTTCTGAGTGATGTCTAAACCAAGAGGTACTTAGTTCCAGTATCCAAGAAGACAGAACCTCATCTACCCTTTCTAAAGCTGTGTTTGGGATGGAACCCAGCTGGGTTACACTACTCTGGAGAGCCCTATCACTTAGTGATTGGGTACTCCTGAGTCTAGACTAAAGATATGTGTCCCTAAAGCGCTACTCGGTGATAGCACTATCTCTGCCCTCCACAAGGAAGAGGTCCCCAGAAAGCTAAGCCAATGGGCAACTTGTTTAATTATTAAAGTCAAAAACTACTTGAGACTCTGCCCATTAATGGATGATCCTGGTTAATGAATGATCCTGGCTCAATTACAGCTCTTTCGCCAATCACTGTCTTTACTGTGAAGTTTTCAAAAATTGCCTAAGTAGAGCTCATAGAGAACACATGTATAAACTGAACTCATAGAGGCTCACACTCACCAAACACACACATATATCACATGTACTCCCTTGCACACACATGGGATTCACCGCATCATGCGTGTGTAACTTGTATACATACACTCTCCTTGGAATAGTGACCACTCTAGACTGCATGGAAAAGCAGATAGTCATCAGGTAGGATGGGTAAGACTTTAGTATTTAAATTTAGTCACCCATCTGTCCTGATCACGTCCAAGCGGGAAGGCTGAGCCTGTCACCATCATCACCTGATCAACTGGATTATTGTCAGGGTCCATACTTACCTCCTTGCCTGGACTTTGGACTCTGTAAGGATGACTGTGAATCTTTGTAATTCTTTCCTATGGTCTCAACACACAGGATTTGTGGGTGGGTCACTTGGAAAAGATAAATGACAGAAGAAAGGAGGGTGTGTGATTGATGGGTGTGTAAAGATGGGTTGACAAACTATTTCTGGGGAGTACTGGGTACTTTCCCAGACTCTGGGTTTCTCCTTCTGGACTGGGTCACTGGAGATGGAGGTACCTCTGTTTCAGGAATACACAGCAAAATTTAAGACGCTTGATTGATAACTTTGGTTGGGTCTTGGTTTAACTAACAGGTAATTATGATCTTGTTTTGACTAAAGACAAGCAGTTAGTTAAAGACCCAACCAAGGAGCTCCTCCGACCATGCTACACTAAGCACGCGGCGCTGGAACCAGAGGGTCCCCCTGTGCTAGCACTGGTCATCGGCGCTGGAACCAGAGGGTCCCCCTGTGCTAGCACTGGTCATAAGATAGTTGGCTAACGGCTTTTAGAACCTTCTCCTCTGAGTCTATCTCTCCTTGGGATATCGACCACTCTGGACTGCATATATGGAACTTATCTTAAAGCAAGCTTTTCCCCACCTGAAAGACCACACCTGTTTGCCCAAGCGCCTTCCTGTCCTCTGTGTTTGGTGCCCTGAGCCAAAAAACACACTGTGACACTAAAACAATTTTGCTGCCAGATTTGAAACAAGAGACTCAAGGATAGCTAAAAAAAAAATCTGAAGACTGCCGATTCCCAGCTCAGCGTTTATCATTTTGAAGGAAAATCCATTACTAATTATGATGGGTCACCATGTGGTTATTGGCAGACGACTTAGCGGAAGTTTAAAATACTGCATGTCACTGACACCACAAAGTTCCCTCCATTTCTGTTAGTTTATGTTAGCAAATGTTTAAGAACCTAGAAGCAGATTTGAGACTGGAGGACCACTCCACCCTAGCAACAAAACACCATTATATACAAATGTACATCCTAGGGGGCACTGATCCAACTCCTAAATCAACTTATTTTCAGCTACTATCCTTTTCTTACACAGGACTAAGATAAGATGATACATCAAAAGTGTGTGTGTGTGTGTGTGTGTGTGTGTGTGTGTGTGTGTGTAGAAACTGAAATTCAAGCATATGGAAGAAAAGAAATAATATTAAACTTCCACCGGTTAAAGATCCTGTTGTGGGACTGAAGAGATGGCTCAGAGGTTAGGAGCTGACCGTTCTTCCAAGGGTTCAATTCCTGACAACGGCATGGCAGCTCGCAACCATCTATAATGAGATCTGATGCCCTCTTCTGGTATGCAGGCTCAGATGCAGACAGAACACTGTATACATAATAAAGAAATACATATTTAAGGTTTGGAAAGATAGCTCAGTGGTTAAGAGCACATACTGCTCTTTCTGAGGACTCTTTCAATCTCCAGCACACATATCAGGTGGCTTACAACTGCCTATAAGCCCAGCTCCAGGTGGTCTCACACCCCTGACTTCTGTGGGCACCTTCACTCATGTGCACATACCCCCCACAAGCACACAATTAAAATGAAAAATTAAAAATAAATAAATAAATCTTTTAAAAAAAATTAAAAAGAGCCTGTGTGTATTTTTGTTCTGTCTTGTTTCACTATCTCTTTTCTTTGCTGGCCTGGAACTCATTATGCAAACCAAGCCAGACTCAGACTCACTGAGATCCCCCTGCCTCTGCCTCCTGAGTGCTGGCATGGCTATGCTGAGCTGTTTTGCTTTTGAGCTGGAGTATTGTTGTTGTCTAGGCTGGCTTTAAGCCTTTACTACTCCCGCCTTGACATTCTGAGTACTAGAATCGCAGGCATACAGCAGCACACCAGACTTAAATATTTTTAAAATAGAAACAGCACACATTAAATTGCTATTGTATTTACACTCCATATAAAACACACTAGGGGGGTTGCAGCTTTAATTGTAAAAGATCGATACGTGTATCAATATAACGGAAGCTATCTTGGCAGTTATTTAAACTTAGGACGAGAAAAACAGATGCCAGCTTAAAGCTGTGTCAAGTTCCATAATGCTAAAATGTGCGTGCATATGTCGTGTGACTTCTCCTACAGAGATGAAAAGAAACGTCTATTCACTTCAGAAAGAGAGAGAGAGCATAGACAGCCCAAAGCAAGGATATCATCCAAGTTCAGCTTAGTGAGTGAGTGACTTTACTGGAGCCGGTGAGAGAACCAAGGGAGAACCGCAGGAAGTGACACTACCAAGAAATGTCACCCCAGTCAGCTCTTGATCTTGGGCTCTAACTCCTATATCGATGAAGACTGTTGCTAGGGTCTAGGCATGGATTTATTCCTCCCAATCAGGAACTGTAACTTGACACCAAGGTGACGCTATCAAGAGGTGGGTGTTTGGGAAGTAGTTACATCCTGGGGGCTCTGCATTTCCAGATGGTGGGGCTGCCCCTGTAAGAGGAGCTAAAGGGCTACCCCTTAGAGACATGGAGAAGGCGCATTCATAGAGCACAGTCATCTGCCTCACCTTCCTCGGAAGACTGCTGCTGGGTGTCTGTAAGCCACTGATTTGATGATGTTTTACTGTCTTTCTGCTGCTCCTCTCTGCTACCAACTGCCTGTGCCTTTACTTTTGCTTGTTACACATTTAATAAGCTTACTCGTCCTACACCAAAAGCACGGCTATGATAATTCCTTCTCTGAACCACACAGAACACACGCTCGGTTCTCTGACATTTAGGGGTCACCTGACTTTCATGACGTAAGAGCCCTGTGAAGTATGCAGCCTGCACACCGCTCACCGTCAGTGTGAACCATGCCGCTGGCCATGCTGCATCTTCGGTGAAATGCCCATGTAACCGTTTCCAACACACTCCTAAAACCTTTGATATATCCTACTGCCTTTCTACTCCTTAAACCAGACCTCATTTCCAGAAAAGGGGGCGTCACAGAAGAAATGGGGAAGACGTAAAACAATACGTTGACAAGAAGCAGTCATACCATGACCTCAACTGGTTCTCAACGTTATGTAGAGCGGAGCCATAGTTGGTCTGTGGAGATGGACCGAGGAAAGGCCGGGTTATACTTTAAGGCACAAACACTGCGTCTTCACCTTACTTTTGACTATTTTTTTTTAACTTGCTTTCAAAAAGGCAGTACAATTAACACCCAGATTTCTAATTTTGTTTGATTGTTTTGACACAGGCTCCAGCTGTGCATCCTATACTGGTCGGTAACGTAAGGTCCCCGGCGCCAGCCTCCATGGGCTCCATCTGTTTTTAACATCGCAAACAACCTCAGTTTCTTTAAAAGCCTTATTTAGTTTATTAAAACTGTAACATAAAATCTCACATGTTGTTACCAATTTCATCTCTGGCTTTCTCGTGTTTGATCGGATTGGGTTGCGTTGGGCTTCTGAACACATCATCTCTGCGTGTTAGCTGGGCTTCCTTCTTCAGCCACCGCCGTGCCAGAATTGTCGGGTTTTGCCACCATTTCTGGCTCCATTCCTGGTCTTTATGTTTTGTTGTTGTTGTTTTGGCTGGTTGGTTAGTTGGGTGTTTTGCTTTTTAAAAATAGAGTAACCACTTCTATGATTCTACCTCCAGAGGCCAGACCATGGTAGCAGGAACTGCCACAGACTTCTCTGTGAGAATGGATGATCAAGAAGTCAGAAACTAGAAAGCCCCCAAAACCATGAAAGCAGTGACAAATTACAGAGAAAGGTTAAGTGGGCCACAATGGCCATGGCTCTCAGTTGGGCTGGGCCTTGAGAGAGTCAGGCTCCTACAGACAATCTCAGTCTAAATAAGGTCTCCAAATTCTACAAGTGGAGGTCGGGGCGAGGGTGGGAGTCGGGATGTGGGAAGACACACAGGCGTAGAGACAGAGTGGTTGGGGTAGGTTTGATTAGATTCCATGTAGGTTCGTTACAAATAGAAATGTGGGTGTTAACAGTCTTGCTAGGCCCCATGCTTGCTGAATTATATATGATAAAACATTTCCTTCCTCTCTGCTTGGTTCGGGTGTGAATAGCAAACACCCCCACGCTCACCAAACGTCCCAAGAATTATCTAATGCGATTAAAAGGAAGAAGTCAAGAATCGCTGGGACATCACACCTGCCGCCCTGTGAGTTATTGGCCTCTTAAACGTCCATAACCCAACCCGTCAGTGAGAGCCTTTATTTACCCTTAAGGCACTTGGCAGCTGCTAAATGGCTGTCTATGGCAGTTTGGTGGAGACAATAATAATACATTATAAATCAATGAAAATGAAGTTTTTGCTGTGATAATCTCATAGAGATTTGCCGGCGTTTGTATGAAATTCAATTCTGTTTGATTGCATCAGCATATGCTCCATAGCTCTCCCTGCACTATTGATTTTGAAGGTTCTTATCCATATGTCTAAATTATTTCTATTACATCCCTGCGTTACTGTTTAGAAAGAACCTAGGTAAACGGAAGCCGTTTGTCCCGCTCTCCGCTGCATTTCCCTCCGGTTCAGCGTGGTTCACCGCTCAGGTTGCGGTTTGAATGGAAAGAGATGCCTTTCTTAAAAGCCCTCCTTTCTATAGCCACAGCGAATATCACCCGATAATTGCAACATGCCAATTTCCCTTTATAAAACATTTATTGTTGTCGTTGTTGTTATTATTTTCACTGTTATCATTTTCTGAGTGCCTGGGACTGTTAGGAGGGGTCAGATTCTCAAACAGGGCTTTAAGTGATTTCAGAATTGACTGCTACATATTCATCTTCTTTAAAAACCGTGAAAACATGTGTATAGCACTGAGGACGATTCGTGCATGAAAATGCTGACTTTTATCACGGGTCAGAAGGGGAAGGGAGCCAAGGGGACCTTGAGCTCTACCGAGTGTCCGGTGCTCCCTGGGTACCTCCAGAAACTTCTGCCCTCCCAGTGGGAGCAGCATCTTCAAGTAGACCCTGCAAGCTGAGTCGTGCCCATTGTGAAGTACGGCGGCAGAGCCCTCTGTCTTTCTGTATCACTGGACCAGTGTCCACTTCTCAGAAGCCCAGTCTCTCTCCATTCAGTGGTTCGAATCCACGTGACCCTGTGAGATGGGAACATGTGGGGAAAAGGAAAGTTAATAGAGTCACTTAATGAGGCTTCCCTGCTTCAGAATGAAATTGATTTCAAAAAAAAAAAAAAAACCTCCAAGAAGTTAGCCTGCCAGATGGCCTTAAATATTTTCTGACCCTCCTGTGTTTCAAGGATACAAGATGGTCACTTGCCTAAGCAAGAACACTGTACTCTAACCTGAAATTCTTTAGAAAGCATGTCACATGATGCAAAGAAAGCCATGGATGTCCATTTTAAAAGGGAATAAACCACAATATTTTAAAAACGCACCCAGGCCTGCCTAGACTCCCAAGCGGGGGAGGCTGTCTGCCCTTACAACAGATCTCAGCTTATCTATCATACTTTACATTTGCAAAAAAAAAAAAAAATAACATCATATAAGTTGACCTAAAACACACTTTATTATCTTCTCTGAGATAATTCTACCTATAATTGAGACTTGCCCAACGTCATTTTTAAACATATTCAAAGATAAAGATTTAATTTGTTTTTATTTCATAACCCCTTCTCTTTTTTTTTTTTTCACCAGACCACTTAGTCCTTAAATAAGTACTCTAACAGGAAAACACACACACACAAACACAATTGATAAGTGGATGTGTGTCCTCCTGCCTCTTCAGGATAGAACTGCGGTCAGAGCCAGGTCTCCATGGAGGGACGCCAGATAAAAGAAAGGCAAAGGGTGCCGAACAATGGACAGAGCCTCAAGAGGCTTGAGTTGCAGCGTGGCCTCTGAATTGCTCAGAGGCCATGGCGGCAGATGGTACTCTTCTGTCCATGTGCACCCCCGGGGATGGGACAAACAAGGTCCCTGAGGAATGTGTGCCGGATTAAAGAAACGTTTTCCCCTGAGCTGTCCGGCTAAGCCAGAAGCAGCAGAAGGCACACAGGTATCTGAGCACACACCGCTGTGAGGCCTCTCCTTCCTCTGCACACCAGGATGATGATCTGAGAGAGCTGGGCTGACTTCCCTTAATGTCACCTGAGGGTCAGGCATCAATTTCTTAGCAATACAAATAGATTTGGTAATCGCACTTTCAAAATGCTGCATCAGCTTATCCAACTGAAACGTCATCCAAATCAGACCCATACGTACATCTATACATACACAGGCATCTTCAGTGAGTCCTCACCAGGAACGACCTCTGGTCCCTTTGGTTGACTTAATAGCAGAAGGTATAGCTTTAAGTCTAGAGATACCACTCTAAAAAATCAAAAGTATCAAATTCCAGTCTAAGGGTAGGGTTCTCCGGTGTTTATTAATACCACGACAAACAATAGCTGTCATCATACGAGAGTAAAGGGTCAGCCCTGCAGATTTTCACATAACTCCTAGCTTTGTTTTGTTTTTTTTTATCGAGACAGGGTTTCTCTGTGGCTTTGGAGCCTGCACAGGAACTAGCTCTTGTAGACCAGGCTGGTCTCGAACTCACAGAGATCCGCCTGCCTCTGCCTCCCGAGTAACTCCTAGTTTTGAGTCTAACTTGTGCCACTTCTGGTTCAACTTCATGCTTTGCCAAAACCTTTTCAAAGACTTTCACACGGCGATTTTACAAACCATTTTCACACGCAACTGCTTTCCATTTCTTCATGCCATAAATATTTGCCAAAGAGCCGCCCTGGCAATGTCATAGAAATGCTAAGGATGACAGAGTGAAGCGAGCGAGGTTGAGTGGGCAGAAGCCAGCGGCCGCCCTGCCCGGCACATCTCGTTATCACCTGCTCCTTTACAAAAAGACCGAACCGCCTGTAAAAGTGAGCCTTTCCGTGTATGGAGACGCCAGGGCTCCCGGCCTAGAAAGTCAACAGGCTGGCAAAATGCCTGGCTCCGAAATACTTTTCATTCCCTGTGACACGGATCAGCCCCCCTTCCCCCAGACTTGGCTCCTTGTTGGCAAGTCCTAAATTTTTGTGCTCTTAAATTTATTTCAGCATTTTGGTCACACATGCATGGTGGCAGTGGCACTGGATACAAAGATAACATCTGGATTCTCTGAGAAACGGAGCACAGCACAGATAAACCTACCTTTCCTGCCCCTCTCTAGTCTCCAGTGCTAACCAAGCAGCCTCCCAGTCAGTGTTGGAGTTTTGACTCATATGTGGGTCAGTATTAAAATACTTAAAAATGAAAGTTGTATGTGTGTGTGTGTGTGTGTCTATACACACTGTTATTAGCCTGTCTTTTACTATATTAACAGCCCCTTGCCTCACTCCTCTGCAGCAGTCAGAATACGGCAGGGTTGTCAAGACTGCATTGCTGACTTCTGCTGTAGGAGTCCCTCCCAAAGCCAGGCCCCACTATCCGAGGCCCTGCTGTGTTCAAGAGGCATTTGCCATTCTATGCAGAGAGCTTCTTTGAGGGAGCATGTCTAACAAGCACCATGTCTCCCTCACTCCGTCCTCACCTCATGCCTGGCTGGCAATCCGCCCCTTCCTGCCCACAGACTTCCGCTCCTCCATCCACAGAGCCAGGTCTTGCACTATTCATTGTCCGACACTGCGAGCTGGTTTTCTGGGAAGTCGTTTGGCAGTGGTCTAGTTCCCATTCACGGTTTTCCTCATGCTCTCCAGCCAGCCTTGCACGGCCCGACCATCAGGGGAAACTGAGAGCACAAGCTTCCTTCTCCGGTCATGGTGAGCAGGTGGTGCTGACTTTTGGACATGTTCCTAAAAGGCAGTAACAGAATGTCACATGACCAAGCTCATGACTGGACCAGGACCTGGGGACGTTTCTCTGTCTGAACCCAATGAACAGTCCTCAGTTGAAAGCATCTGTGAGCACAGGAGGACGAAAGTGGGAGCCCTACACTTAAAAACCAAGTGGGGCTTGCTGCAAAAAGTCAAGCAACAGAAATCCGTTCCCACCAAAAGAGAAATCAAACAGTGTGCTTAAACATTCTGTCAGACCTTGTTATACTTTTGAGAACACAGAACAGTGACGGAGAGGCTTTCAAATAGCAGGTAATATTAACCCTGCCCCTCAGCCGCACATGCGGAGGAGGCTGGGTCTCTAATGGGTACCCTGAGACCGACTACACATGCACCCAGCCCTGGCATGGGGAGGATTGAGGCCAGCTCCTGTAGACCCATTCAGAAGCGCGGTGTCTGGGGCACTGAGAGGGAGACATCTGGGGCTCACTGCTGATGACCCGAGCTGTCCTTGTGTGGTGTAAGGACTGGCTTGTGCGGAGGAAGAGGACTGTGGGACAAAGGTTTGGGTTCCCGCTCTGCAGCACCATCCCGGCACCATCCCGGCACCTCGCAGCACAGTGAAGGGACGTGCGTTTCCTTCAACCTGGGCTTTTTCCCATTTCCCACATATGCTCTCTTCCTCTCCGAGCGGCCTCTTTCTCCTTTTTCAATCTTTCTCATCTCGCCCTTCCATTGTTATTCACCCTGTTTATTGCTTCAAGCAACCCTGACAGAGTGGACGTCATCTGGAACCACAAACGACAGGATGCAATAAGCTGGAGACCAGCGCAATCTGGGGAAAGTTCTTCATTCACTCGAGCTCCTAACTCTCTGTCTTCTTATCCTACATAGAAAATAAAAAAATCAATACCACCTCACAGGGCTTGATAAAAGCACCGGCCGCATACAGCAGGCATGCTGGATATAGTAAATTAAAGTGATCAAAATTTCCCAGCCCACTGCCTGTAGCCTACATAAACTAACAACCCTGTCTGCCCAGTGTCCATCAGCTGGAAGCTTTATTTTAGCCAGGCCTCTGATTATCTGGGGAATGAATACATATACCTGCCTGGGCCTGGGAGTCTCAATCTCTGTGGGAGAATAAGTGTGGCCATGGTCGGATTGCAGGGGTGAGGTGCAAGGGCCAGGCACCTGTCTTCACAGACAAGCAAATGCACTCACAAGCAAATTGCGGACAAGAATACTTGTGTGCTTAAGCTTAGAGGGGGGGGGCAGTGAACAACTGGCCCTGCTACTAGAGGGAAGGACTATGGGACAGTCCCCAGTTCTGACCCCTCGCTGCTGGCACAACCTTAAAAAGTGCCTGACTCAATCAGCCAAGAGGCCTCCACCTTCAAAACAGCAATTACAGTTACAGTTGGAGCGATCAAAGAGGCTGAAAACCTTAGCCCGAGAATGTCGGACCTGTCCGTAACACAACTGACACCAAGTTCCTTTCCTCAGATGTGTGAGCAGTCAGACAAAGTGCCTGCACATATGCACGCTATAAGAAACTGAAATATTGCTGTTTTCACCCCAGGGGGAGATCATTTTCCATCTAATTAAACAGGCGTTCAGGGTGCATATTCCTGATAGGCTAAATTATGAAAAAAGTTCTATTCTAACGGCAGCCTTTCGAATACAACTCACTAATATAGAACAAGCATTTCATTTCGCTTAGAGCATGAGTCATATGAGCTCGCCGACAACCTACCAGGCAGCCTGCAGCAAGAGATGGAACAACTCTGCTCTCCGTGATGACAGCTAAGAAATTCCGGACATCTCCAGGAGAAGCCCCGGTTCTCCCGTCAGACCCGGGACCCTTGCTAGGTAGCTGACACATCTCCAGCGTTGGAAATGAACTCAAGCTTTCCATCAACCATTAGGGAAATAAAGAAGGAATCGAATCCCCGAGTCAAGCAACATTCCAGGCCAACCAAAGACCATGCAGGGATGCAAGCAGACAGCCAGGGGCCAGATAGTGACCCCCAGCAAAGCCCATGTGAGCACAAACACACTTTCTGGTCCAGACGCATCCCAAATTGTCTCTGAGATAAAGAATTAAACTTGAGGGATGGAGAGATAGTTCAGTCAGTAAAGTGTTTGCCTTGCAACCATGAAGACTTGAATTCCATCCCCAGTACCCATGTAAAGGAAAGCCAGGCATAGACCCTTGTAACCCCAGCTCTAACAATCAAGAGATAGGAGGGTTCCTGGGGTTTTCTGGCCATCCAGACTAGCCTACTTGGCAAGTTCCAGACCAATGAAAGATCCTGTCTCAAAAACCAAGGCTCTCGAGGAATGACACCTAAGGCTGCCCTCTGGCCTGCACTTACGTGAGCACACACACATAAACATCCACACAAAAAGAGCTAAATCCAAAACCTTTCCAACCTCCTCGCATGAGGGGGACTGTTAGTCCGTTAGGAGTTCAACAGAATAAAAAGTGTAGCCGTGGTCAGTGACCTTGAGTGTCTGTCTGCCCAGGAGGCACTCGGGGTTCTAGGTATTCTGGGTGCTAGGAGAAATGGGCAGGAAGGAGAGCCGAGCAAGGCTAGGTCTTCAGCTCTCTGGGAGGACATTCGCTAAGTCTTGGTCTTCTCGGAGGTAAATTCAGGGTGATCAAAGTATCAAAGTGGTCAGATCACAGACAGAACAAACCAGAAAGCCACTAAGCCCTACACTCAGAAAATCCCAGAGGGAAACGGCATGCTGGACTTTCTTCTTGAGGAACATGGCTGCTTCCAGACTAGGTACACAAGCAGAGAAATGGGAGAAGCGGATCCGATCCTAAGCAAGATCATGGCTGTCAATGTGGATAACAGTGAGTTTTAAACGCACAGACCTTATTCTGAAGGTTGTCAAACCCACATCAAGATAGACAGACTAAGACAATGAAGCCCACATTCCCATCCGTCACCTAGCCCTGCATGCGTGGCAGGCACACGTCACATGTCCCTGTACCTTCTTAGAGCAAATCTCAATTGAAATACCTCTTTTATAACAAAATCGTATCACCGTTGCCCAGTTAAAATTATTCCTATTATAAAGCATCCTTGATTGTCTAATAAATACCTTTTTAAATGTCAGTTTATCCAAGTCATTGATACCCTTCCCAAAAGACAAAGACCAGAGAGGTGATGGAGCTGAGCCTGCTCATGGGTAGAAGAGGCAGTTCACACTGGAACTTGCTTTTGCTACAAAGGCTTGTCCGTCATGGAAGTGTCTCTTCTTGTAGTCCATGACCTTGCCTGTGCCTCTGTTCTCATTGGACATCGCTACCAGGGGTTCCTGTCCTAGGCTGCAGTACTGGAAGATGTCATCGGCTATACAGAGGTTTCCCGTCCTGTCTTAGTCTAACTCACACCCTTCCCACAAAACCCCAGGTTACACAGCAGAATGCTGGTTCCTGGAGATTCCCAGGTAACAGTCTTCTCACCTTCAAGTGGCCTTAACACAACAAACAGCCATCTCTTCAGCCTAAACAGAGACAGCAGGACAAGCTATGGGCTCTGGTCCTTCCCCGCTATGGACAAGCTTGGCAGGCATGGCTCGATCCCTAAGTAGGAAAAACAAATAGGCTCTCCAAACATGGATAGGAAGGGTAAAGAAAAGTCTGGAACATGTCCCCTAGTTGTACCCAGAGTAAAGATATAGTCAACAGCTCCCCCTTTCAATTTATATGGAATCTCTACAAATCTGGAAGACATAACCTGTTCACATGTTTATTGGTCTATGCTTCCCAAGCCATTTACATCTGTGGACTTGATTTTGTCACAGAGAGACCATAGCATAAACAGCTCAACCCCCCGGCACCTGTACAATTCATTTGTACAATGCTTTGAGGGTCATTGGATGCCTTGGTCCTAAGACACCATGATTCTAGAACCTATTTACCCTGTCTGTGACTATTCAAAATTCTTGATTGTAATCCTGATTGAGTACGCCCCAAGACTGTTTCATATTTCATAGCAATAGAGATGAGGTATGGGAACAAGACTCATGACATAGAAGTCCTGCAGATGTCAGGGCTTAACACATGCCAGCTGCTGTCACATCCCAGTGGACATCATCACACATCTTTCTGGCTTAGACAATGAGACCATGAAAGGAACAGAGGGTTCAGTAGGGCTCGGCACAGGATGCTGCTTCACTCTCACAAGGAGGATCTCTCCCTTGCTTTCTGTTTGAGAGAAAAAGTCTCATTGTAATTGCATGAGTATCATTTTAATCTGAGTACCACAAAAATAAAATAAAACCTCCCTTTAAATCAAACAAAAGGTCATTCCTTCCACTCTGACACACAGATATCCAAAGACCTTGGCTTCCAATCACTCTCTCATTTAGCACTGTCTGGGGCACTTAAGAAAAAGAAAGCCCATTTGGGACGGAGAGGTCGAGTCCGCAGCTACCTGATGGTGAGATGAAGACAATTTTCATCAGGCTTAATACTCTGAATGAAATCAAATCTCTGGCTTGAGAAATTCCTATCTACTGATTTATAGCACTGCAGGGGACCAGACCCTAAATATCCTAGGGGCAGGGGCACTTTATATGGTGACAATTTGACACCAATAAGAGAAAACCTCCAAAAGTCAGCACAAGAGATTCAGGGTCATCTGGCAGGAAAAGGGGAGATGGATCCCCCAAGGAGTCCCATCTCATCTTCCCAGACTGAGGCTACAATTGTGACCACTTAAAAAGCCAGGCATGGCGGTGGTGGAATGTGTCTGTAATTCCAGAACACAGGAAGCTTAAGCAGGAGGATCACTTCTTGTTTGAGGCCAGACTCAGATATATGGTGACTTCAAGGACTATATAGATAGTGATATATAGTGGCCCAGGCCTATACAGACAGACATTGTCTAAAAACTACTACTATTACTTACTAATAATAAAGATGGATAGATAGATAGATAGATAGATGATTGATAGATAGATGGATGGATAGATAGATAGACAAACAGATAGACAGATGATAGAGCAGGCTAACCCAGAACATCTTCACAAGACTCAAAGGCTCAGAGAATGAACTTCAACCATGACCTGCAAAGATAAGTTTTCCCCTTTTAAATAAAAGATTAGGGCATATCCAGAAAAAAAAAACCACATGTAGTGTAAAACCTTTTTACTATTTCAGGTGTTTGTGTTCCTTCTTTTTGTGTAGAGGCAGGGTCTCATGTAACCAAGGCTAGCCTTGAACTCACAAGCTGAGAATAGCCTTGGTCCTTCCTCTTTCATCTCCCTGTGCTAGGATTGCAGCCATGAGCCACCATGCCCACCTTTCCCTTTGAACAGTACCGAGGCTTTTCCCGCATCATTTAATGCTCTCGGTGCAGGTTCCTCTTGGCAACACTTCCTGGAGTTTCTCCTTCTGCTCAGTCCTGGCTGCAGCATGCTGAGGGCTTGTTCTGTCATTACTCTACTGCAGGGACATCTTGTCAATTTTCTTAGGATAAAATAAAGAGAATTTCTAGGTCAAAATGTGGGACTGTATCAGCTTTGGATTCCATGTGGGACAGGAAGACCCCATATCATCTACTGCTTCAGAGTCTCCACCCTAAACTTCCAAACAAGCTGGAAGGGTCAAAACCCCTGGATGGTACTCAAAGACCCATAAATGACCACGGTCTCCATCAGATAACAGCCTCCATTTTCTCTCCTCAGCCCAGCTGATGTCTTTTCTCCCCTGCCATGCAAGTCATGTGTGGCCTCCCTGGATGTGTTGTCTTTAATTTTTCCCTCCCTTCATAGCTATTGCCCACAACCTGAGAGTCACAGAAATTTCCAAGAAGACAGTAATCATCAGACGTGAGCCCAAGCTCAAGTTCTTGTCCTGGATCCCTAGCAACCACACCTTCACACCTTTGCCACGAGAGCGGATCCAGACCAGGCCTCGGCACTAGCACCCGGCTTTGGAGACTATGCATTGCACTGGAAATAGGCCATGCTCTTGATCCCTTACACAAATCTTCAACAGTATCATTGCATACAGCACTGTGTCTGGATACCCCAGAATCCAAGATTCCTCAGTACCTTCCTTCAAGATAGAACTCCCAAAATATTTTATCTCTTGCCTCTGGACACCAAACATGGACATCGGACATGACGAGGATCCCTTCCACGTGTTTTAGATGTGTCATCCTACTGTCACTGGCTGACCCCAGATTCAGACCCCATGAGCTATGAGATCTGGAAAAAGAGAATGCCGGACCCCATGTGGCCAGCAGGCTCCACCCTGATGCCTGGAGACACAGACAGCTGGCTCTTCTTGCAAGACCTAACCTGGTGTCGCCTGAAGACTTGATTAGCTGGCTAAGAAGACAAGCATGTTGAATCAACACGTCCAGGGAGGCCACACATGGCTTGCATGCCAGGGGAGAAAAGACATCAGCTGGAGAATAAACAGAGAGGAAGCAACCCAGGAAGTGGGCTGGCTGAGACACGAAGGTCTGCCTACTTTCCATTTGCCCCAAAGCAAGGCACTTTCCCTTACTGTCCCCAACCCCCTCCCCCACAAAGTCTCTAAATGCATTTTCCTTTACTGCCCCCCCCAAAGTCTCTAAACGCGAACATTCCATCTTCCCTGCTTATTTCTGAATTAAGGGACAGAGATGGAAATCCTTCCTGGGTGATAAAGTGCCTGGCAAACATCAGGATGGCGACACCAAGAGAGTAGCAATTGCCTCGTGGACCTGTTTCTAACTTGCGGTTCACAGGACAAACGTAGGAGGCAAGATGTCTAGTGGCTGAGCCGGGTGCTGGCCACTGACTAGCCCTGAGGAACGTCTGTGAGCAAAAGACAGGCAACAGAACTCCCCCATTCAGAGATTTAGAGAGGGAAATCCCAGTTATCTATTTATAGTTTCAGATTTAACAGCCCACACCGTTCCTATGTCAAGGGAATTGCCGGAAATTAAAATGATACCTGAAATCAATGTAGACCCCCCCCCAACATTAAAATTATTTTTAAACATGTTCTCATCGAGGGAGAATTTCATCTCCAACTACAATTAACAAGGCTGGGGAATGTGGCAGCCGTAACCAGGGATGCTGTTTCACGGTCCTCTGGTTCTCATCCAGCAGCAAAGAGCCCAGCCTGTTTCCACAAGCTACCAAGTCCCCCCTGGGTCTGCTTGAGCCAGCAACTGGGCTGGAAGGCTGCGGCCGCTCTGCACCCTCCCTCCCAGCAAACAGCCCACGACAGTCTCTTTTTGGCTCGATCTGTTTCTCCCTCTTGTCTGATATTTTCAAGGGGTTTTAATCACAACTCCAGCAGATTGATCAATGACAGATATGAGCAACAACTTTTGCATGCTAACGGTGCTGGATTTTTTATCTGAGAAAATATTTCTCTCCTAAAAAGCCTCTGCAGGGCTGTGTATTAATTAAAATCTAAATACTAAATATTGATTGATGCGTTATCAGGCCATAGCAGTTGGGCCCTGCCACATTGATTTTTTGCCGTGATTTATTATCATATTTAAGAAAAATCATTTTGTGTGATTATACGAGGAAATAGACTTTAGTGCGGGTGTAATTCTTTTGTATCACTTTTGTTGTGTGGAGGACGGGCCAATTCCTCAATCGGGGCTGAGATTGCTGATACCCTTCACCGCCTCCTCACCGTGGTTGCAGCGGCTTGTGCGTTAAGCCTGCTTGGTCTTGTCATTAGGAATAATGGGCGCTAGCATTAGGTCCTTAATCACAGCTGAGATTAACAGATGGATGAGCCTAAGTTCTTAAAATTATCTAGTTATTAACAAGCATTTCTTTTTATCACATTAATGACATTGTTGCAGGAGACTTTTCTTCTTTCACACAAGAATTGAAGCGAAACCTGGAACAATGTCCTGGCTGGCCCTACGTGTGACAATTAGTTAATCTTCTCTCTTAGTGCAAATGTCCCCATAGAGCGGCAGATATCTGGCTACGGGGATAGACGGAGCGTCTATAGAGATAGGCCAGGGTTGTTTGTTGAAGAACCTACTTGAATTTGTATAAACAGCTTGTAGATGATCCACCTGGACTGTTCTGGGAAGGAAGGACTGGTTACCCGAATGGTACCACTTACCTTATCCCTCCAAGACTGGAGGCTGATGCTGACCATGGTTCCGCTTCAGGATGCTTGTCAGGGTAGTAACGAAAACAGCCACTTACAATTGCTTCAAGTCTAATTATTCCTCACATTTTATTTTCCTCCCATTTTTCTTATATGATCTTGAGACATTAACTTTACTTTTGTATTATACGGAGTGCCCGTGTTCCCTCAGTTGTCATTTCTTTCACACACACACAAAAACCAAACAAATATGCAGTCTTTTTACTTCCTCTCTGTGGGGTATTTGTATAGATGATTCGTGTGTGTGTGTGTGTGTGAGTGTGTGTATGTGCATGTGTGTGTATCTGTGGGGTATTTGTATAAATGATTCGTGTGTGTGCGCATGTTTATGTGTGTATGTATGTGTACGTGCATGTTTATGTGAGTATGTATGTGTGCTCATGTGTGCATGTATACACATGTGTGAACACACCTGTGGAGGCCAGCGATTAATGTCAAGTGTTCTCCTCTATTTATCTCCACCTTAGCTTTGAGACAGAGTCTGTTACTGAAGCCAGAACTCACAGTGTGCTAGACTGGCTGGCCAGGGACTCTGAAGATCCACCTGGCTCCGCTCGCTCCAGTCCTAGGCTGACAAATGTTGGTTTCCACACCTGGCCTTTTACACGGGTGCGAGGGATGGAAACTCAAGTCCTCGTGATTGCATGACTGGCATTTTGTCGACTGGCCATTTCCCCAGCCCCAGTGAATGATTCTTTAAGGAACCGTAAGGAGCTTCCACAATAGCCCCCTTCCAGGTTCTCTGATGTGTTTTCTCAGCCCTGACCTCCTTGGCACTCAAAGAATGCCAGTGCTCACAGCTGGAAGCACCTCACCCCTAAGGGCCATCACACCCTCATCACAGACAAGCTGCTTTGCCCAGCACAGGACCCTCGGATGTCAAGGCTACCATGAATTGAGGAAATGAGTGTGTGTGTGTGTGTGTGTGTGTGTGTGTGTGTACATTGCTCTAATCTTGTATAGAATCCTGCTTATTTTAGATTATTATTGATCAATTCTCATAGTTGTTTTAAGGAAGTAAAGGAAAGAAGTAAGGGAGAATGGAAGGAGGAAAGAAAGGAAGTATGGGAGGAGGAAGGGAAAAGGAAGGAAGAAAAGAAGAGGAAAGGAAGGGAGGGCTGGAGCAGGTAGATGGTTCTGGAAAGCAGGCAGTTCTATGGCATGAACAACAGAGGTGGGGTTGTTGGCCACAGTACTGTGCATTTTATGGATGTCCCCCAAATGAATTCTAAGTCGGGGCTCCTATATCAGACCGAGGAGAGCCTGAAGCTAAATTTGTGGAGATTATTTTATAGGAAAAACACTAAACTCAGTCCCATCCATAAAACCCTTTCCCTCCCTTGCTCTATGAGGCTGAATCATGAAACCAGTCACAAACGACTCTGCATTGGTCCTGGAACCCCCCCGCTCTCCACTTGACAATAAGGGACAGTGGGGAGGTGGGACTCCTTCCACGGCCTCCGGCCGGTTCCTTTGCTTTTGTGTGTTACCGAACACCACAGCCACCATAAATTTCTTGATCTCACTATTCTAAGACTCCTGACCCAGAAGGGAAAATCTCCTAAAATAAAGTACATTTGGCTGGTCCTGGCTATGATGGCAAAGGTCAATCGCCTTGTACCTTACATTTAGGAAAATCATGTTTCTGAAATTTCATCTGGTGATTTTGTCCTAAACTTCTCACTTGGTCTCGGATAAGAGCAAGAAGCACCATTTTGCCTCAATGTTTTGTCCACCACAGTCCAGTGTTGAGACACATGTCAAGGTAGGTTAGAAGTCACGGTGGGAGCCTGGAGGCAAACTGGACCTAGCAGAAGACAGCTGAACCCAGCCGGGAGAGTGGGCCTGGAGCAGAGTAGCCACTTCTACGCAGTTCCCATGCTGCACCTGGCCTGAGATGTGAAGATGGATTTAGGAGGAAACTGAGTCAGTGGAGACCACGTAAAGTGACGGCCGGTTCTCACCTCCCCGAAGCCACCCTGCACACACTTCTTCCCCGCCCCTTGTCACCATCTCTGCAAACTTCATTCAGGCTTTGCCATGCAGTCTCTCTAACTCAGTTACAGTACTGTCTGCTCACCAGCCTGTGTGTCTTGGAGAGTCACAGGCAAAGACAGCTCTGCCAGCGCTGGCTGTGCTGCCTGTATTCTGACCCCTGGATGCAGGAGATTCTGCAAGGATACCCGAGAGTCAGAAAGTAGCTCTCATCGGAAATGGTCGGCACTCAGGTGTCTGCTCTCCAAAATACCGACAGACTCCGGAGAAAGTTCTGCCATGACAGTAGCAGGGCTGTCCGAAGAGGAGTTGGGATTCAGCCCTGCCTGAGAGGTACTGTTAACTCCACAGGCCGGAAAGCTGAGCAAGAGCTACAGGGTATTGTCCTCTGTGTGGAAAGGCCAAGGTCGGGATGGTGTCAGCAGGCCCTGCACCCAGCAGGGGAGCTCAGGACCAGGGGTCAGAGAATGAACACATGGACCTAGGACCCCCTGACGGCAATGTTCTTCCAGAAGGAAAAGTCCTCATGAATAAGGAACAAACCGATAAACAAGAAGAGCGATCACTGGCAGCATGAGAAAACATGCGAGCTGCAGTGTTTCAGACTCAGTAAAACGCCTGCCACTCCATCACGAAGACTTAAGTTCAGGTCTCCAGAACCCACGTACAAGTTAGGTTCGCCCTGAGAACAAAGGACGTGACCCAGTGAGATGTTCACCTACGTGCTCCTGTTGATGCCGAGTTGATTGACATTTGGGCACACAGGTCTTCTATTTCACCCCGAGGATACTGATCCTCCGTGGAAGCACCTGACTGTCTGCAGACAGGTGTCAGAACACCTGGGCACACCCGGGCACACCTGGCACATCTAGACCCTGGCCATCTTGTGAAATGGAGTTATCCTGGGGGTATCTCCATGGCTTTATTATTACAGGGTTCACTCAGCCATACCACGGCATGGGACTCAGCTAAAAGGCTCTCCACGTGGTTAATAACCATCCACAGCTGACTCTCGCTGAGAGCAGGCTTTCTCCACTGGAGAGGTGTGCATGAGATAGGCTACGTGTGCTAGACGCCTTGGGTCGGCCTTTTCACGGGGCAGAGATACCACAGCAGCCTACGGCACACTACGCATATCCCCAAGTTTTACTTTCCGATTTAAAAATAATTTAAGAAGGCTACGTTTTTTTTTTCTTGTTGAGTTTCCTTGAGTCACATTTTGTCAAATGCAATTACACACCTGTTAACCTTTACTGAAATCCCAAAAGGAGTATATTTACTCTTTGAATCACCTGCCGACTACCAAGAATAATTGCACTCTAATATTTAAAGAGAGTCATCAGCCAAGGAATTTTAAAAGGTCTGTCCAGGTATCCACATGCGAATCACCAATCTGCTTTCCAAACCTCTACTGCTGATTCTCTTTTCTTTTTTTAACATAATGGAGGACACTGTTTCTTACATCACTGGTCACAGTGACCCCCAAAACGGTGGGGGGTGCCCTTACCCTCCACAGACATCTAAGATGACTAGCTGTTTCTCACAGCCAGAGAGACAAGGCCTGTGCCAGTGCTAAACACCCCAATTATGTATGAGCAGTATTGAGGAAGCCGTGTTTCCAGAAAGCAAATTGTTACTTTGCATAAACAGAGTCTTTCTTTCAAAATTTCCACAGTTTCTCCCCCCTCCCCCACTACAAAAGTATCTTGTGAAAACCAATCCACATCTCTTCAGTCTGGGAGTCTTGGGTGAGACGTGCCCACAACATTTTCTGCTCCTTGGCACGGGCAACTGCCTGAATGTTCTCTGAGGTCATTGCTTTCTGGGCTGATTCTAGAATTCCTCAGTGGGAACCCCAGGTACTCAGGCCCCCAGGCCCTTTGCCAAGGGTTCCCAGGACATCTTAGACAGCAACTTTCAGCACTCACTGGAAGACAGTGGCATGCCTTCCAGGCGCTGAACTCCAGGTGACTCAGACCTCGAGGCAAGTCTACAGAAAGCTGAGCCAAAATGGGCCTCTGTGCTCTTTCTCCTGTAAACACAACATGGTACACCAAATCCACTAACATTCCATTTAAAATTACATCCAGGGTCAGTTGACTAGCATCCTGAAACTGACATGTGGAGACTGAGATAAGGGGAGAAATCAGGGGGAAAACCTCAGGGATAGACTACATGGACAATACAAGTAAAGACAACAGAACACAGGCTTGAGAGCTCAATGGGCCGATTCTTAGTGAAAATACATTTAAGATTCACTGGAACTTAAAAAAAAATCACCGTGTGATATTATTTTAATTCTCTTTGAAATTGGTGCATTGTGACAAAATAATAGCAACCAAATTATGTCTCTGCGTTGATATAACTAAGATGTGCGTTTAACATAGAATAAGAGCAGTTAATATGTTTGTGTTTATAAAGTCCTTGTGAAATTCAAGCATCACGTGATCAGGAGGAAAACAATTCCGGCTAATTCCAATATGAATTATAATGACAGTGCTCAGCGAGCGGCATGGATTCGGATGGCGCAAGGTACTGTGGGCACAATTAACAGGTAACAATGGAGAGGCGCTCTACCTGGAAGGGCCTCGCACAGGGCCCAGTAATTAGTGATCACTCTAATTATTTTTAAAGTAATTACCCAGATACAAGTTTCAGTAACAGCTCGGTTCTTAACTAAACACAGAAATGCAAAGAGCGTCCAAAAAGCCGGTTTCTTCGTTGCAAGGCGTACATCGTATGTGTCCAATATTAGAGAGCCTGCACTATAGTCTATGGCCATATCACATTGTTCTTCCAAAATCAGATTCTATAAGGGGAAATTAGAGGAACTATGATGAAAGCTCTCTTGATAAAATGCTTCCCATGCAAGTTTGGGCATCTGAGTCTCATGCCCAGAACTATACCACTAAGCGCTGAGAGGACAAAGGTGTGTGCATCTCTAATTGTGATGGTCAGCTAGCCTGGCCCAATGGGGGCCTGTGGGGAGCCGCACCCGCTATTTGCCATTACAAGATGGCGCCCATATCCTGTGTTCCCGAATAATAAACAAGTGCATTGCGCATATGCGAAGGGTTTTTCCACCTCGTCCCATCCCGCCTATCCCGTGGTGTCATCTCGTGCGATGGGTTGCAGCCAACCAGGGGCTGACACGTCCTAGGCGAGGAGAAGCCTCTATTTAAGGGAAGGGTTTCCCCACCTCTGGGTCTCCGCTCTGGAAGCTTATGCTCTCCCTCTCAAGAAGCATTAAAGCATACTGCAGAAGGATCCTTGTGCCGCGTCGTTCTTGCTGGCAAGACGGTCGCGCGGGACAGGGGCCAAAGTGGACAGGGCATGAGGAATGATACCCAAGGCGACCTCTGGCCTGCACACGTGCACACATGCACGCACGCGCACGCATGCGCGCACACACACACACACATCAGTTAAAGAGCGAATGTCACAGGATAAAAAATAAAGAAAGCATGAATGACAACACTGATGGAGAAACTGGAGCCAAGCGAGCCCTGCTTTGGTTGCTCTACTTGTGAACAGGCTGTGTGCCTCAGTCCTGAGCAGTCTCCTTACCCCTCTGCTCGGCCTGGCATCCATTTTAAAGACTCTACAGCATGCCATTACATTGAGAAGCAAAAGCTGGCATTGAGGTAGACTGAGGGCATCCATCAGTTAACAATCCTTCATCCATCTGGGGTCTCCCTCAGGTACAGGCTAATTACACGCCTTTCAAGAGCTCCGAGACTGAAGACATTGACCAAAAGGTGCATTACAAGAGTAATTCCATAGTAATACCCTACGGAAAGCATGGGTCATGAAATTTGCTTTTCATACAAACATCAGAAACTGGCCCTCTTTGCAAATATTATCATTTAAATATGATGGGTTAGGCAAGCTAGGTATGGATTTTATTCTATCGCCTATTCTCATTGCTCTGCTGTACCAGTTCATCCATCCTTTCCGTGTCTCCTGCCCCTCTACACCAATGTCTAGTACCGTCTTCAACCCTCCCAGCGGGAGGCTGAGACAGGAGGATTGCCATGAATTTGATACTAGCCAAATAGTGACTCCCAAGCCAGCACAGGCTGCAGTGTAAGACTGTCTCACAGAAAGAAAAAGAGAACTTCTTGGCCGGGGGGAGGGGGATCCCCTTGAACATGAACCCCTTGTTGTTTTGTAACGTCAACTGCTACCAGGTCAGGCTGTGACCTTTGCTCATTGGCTACATTTTCTGGGGGTTGCCCAATAGCTAAAGGCCCTGAGGATGGCTCTCAAGGGCAGCGAGTTTCTCCCATAGGCTGGCACACTTGCCCGTGCAAGTGGTGTATGTTTAACCACGATCCGAGTAGGTCATAGGAAGTTAAACAAAACAGATCTTATTCTTCAATCAGAAAAAAAATGAAGCTGGGGGTTAAATATCAACAGGGAGACACAGGATTCAGACTGGCGATAAAATGTAGTTTTCACACTGCAGAAACTTAATAACAGCAACAATAAAAGTCACGCTAACACTCCCCATAGGGTGGGCAAGAGAGCGCAGCCAGTAAGGGCATTGGCTTCCTAGACTAATAACCTGAGTTCAATCCCGGGATCCATGGGGTAGAAGAAAACCAACTCCTGCCAGTTGTCCTCTGACCTCTACATGTGCCCAGATCATGACATGGGTCTGTCGCACATACCCCCCTGCCTCTCCCCCCCCCCGCGCTACTTCCATGTATTTTGGAACTGAGGAAATCCCTCCACAGGCATCTCTTGTAGGGTAATCCTGCAGGGAAATCCTCCAGCCGGCGCACATGCTCACCGACTCACTCAGTATAAATCACCTTGTTTTCAAATATCAGGTACAGGGAGCTTGGGATACGTCCCCAGTTCTGTGCGTTTTATTTCTTCCAAGCTCATGGAAAAGGCACTCTTGCTGCAGTGCTCTTCAGCCACACTGGCACTGCGAAGGAATTTTACCTGGCGCGTTCCTGAAGCCATACCGAGAGCCCTCAAAGCTTCAACGGCGCTCACATGCAGTGGAAACAGTCTTGCTCGCTCTGCCATGCTGTTCCGCTTTCTCTCGGACTGAGAAACATAGCCACAGAGACACAGAGAACAAAAGAGAGTTAAGAGGGATCCCAGCCTCACGATCTCAGCAGCGTCAGGTCTACGTCAAGCAAGATCATCCTACCCACACGGTACAGGTGTCCTGCTTTTCCTGGTGGGAAAAAGACTAAAGACCTGGTAATGTGCAGACAGACCCTCCTGACCCCATACACCCCCGCTGCAGCGTAGTAAATGAAAGTGTCACACGCAAGGATAAAAGTTAATGCGCACAGTTTTATACAACTCATTCTCCTGAAAGTTAATAAAAGTCCCACAAACACCAATCCGGCCAGTCGCCTTCAGCAAGCAGCCACCTTTCCGCAAGCCCAGCCAACGAGCAACTCTCTGCCCCATTGTTCATAAGCTAAACGCCATGGAGAATATTTCTGCCTGAGCTGTGTTTCTCAGAAAGGTAAAGTGTCTTCCCTGGAGCCGCAGAGCAGTGTGGCGATCTGTCTCCTTTCTAGCGGATGCCTGCCCTCGGGTGGTAAGATCGCAGCTGCTCCACCATCTTTGCCATGCCTGATATACACACAGGTATGCTCACACATGGGTGCACACGCATGCTCAGTCACATACACACGTGTGTCTCATGTCCACATACTCCCCCACACCCTCACATTCATACACACTCATGCTCAGTCACATACACGCATGTCTCATGTCTACATACTCCCCCACACCCTCACATTCATACACACTCATGCTCAGTCACATACACGCGTGTGTCTCATGTCTATGTACTCTCCCACACCCTCACATTCATACACACTCATGCTCAGTCACATACACGTGTGTGTCTCATGTCCATGTACTCCCCCACACCCTCACATTCATACACACGCATGCTCAGTCACATATACGCGTGTGTCTCATGTCCATGTACTCCCCCACAACCTCACATGCATACACACT
>JAQHUG010000004.1:9030333-9043843 GCA_028555095.1 Dicrostonyx torquatus
TTTTCCAGCCTGCCCATGCGAAGTCTGAAAGGCCAGATGCTCCTGACAGCTGTGGGTGAGCATTACCGTGCTTGCACAAGCCCAAAGCGTACAGAGATCTGTGTGGACATCAGCGCAGGGTGTGGCTGTGTGGGAGAGAATTGAAGGACTTTAATTCTACCCAGGTGTCCCCAACTTCTGGGCAGGGTTCCTCTGAAAGGTAGTTTGGTCATCAGGAAGTGCACATTAGGGGACATCTAGCCACTCAGCCCTGTGCTGAGAGTGTTTGTCTCACTAGCCAATCTCCCATCTTGAGAGACCTTCTGTAACTGAGCACTGTGGCAACTCTGGGCAAGGCTAGATGTGCGTCAGGGTCACACTCCAGTGCCCCATACAAATCACTTTTATGCCATCACGTTTCCTCTTCTCTAGTTTAGAAGCAAGACATTGAAGCCTGGCGGTGTGCCATGCACAAGACCCTGGTTTCCGACCCTGTACAAAAAACAAAAAAACAAAGAGCCCTACAACCAAGTTTCTACTACTGAGACAAGCATCCCAAACCTAGCTGAAGGCATAGCTATACACTCATGGAGCCAACCTATCTGTCCACGTAATACGACTCAGTGGTTCAGTTTTGCTTCCTCAAAGGTGCTTTGCGACATTCTGGAAGAATCAAAGTGGCAGATGTAATTCCCTCGGAACAGCACCCTGGGGCACGAATAGCAAGACCAGAGCTAAGGAGACTCATAAGATCATATGATAGGTGTAAGAGGCAGCAACCTTCAGTTTCTCTCGCTGGGACAGTGTCAGGTGCCGATGACATGAGGCAAGGACACAGAGACTGGCAGAGCTGGGACAGACACAAAGATGGCGGCACAGGTGTGTGTTTATAGTAGACCTTACTTTCTGAATAACTTCATGACCATTTTCTGAGGTCTGGGAGATTCTCTTTGAGTGGTTATTGTTTCACTCCATTCATGATCTCCAACAATAAAAAGAAAAGAAGAGGACAGAAGAACCCCAGGAGTGAAGAAGTTACCATCTCGGAATGCCTCTTCAAAGAAAAATGTCAAATGGGTCATACCAGGCTTGGTGGTGCATGCCTATAATACCAGCATTTGGGAGGCAGAGGCAGGAAGATCTGGGTTTCCAGGGTCTATAGAAAGAAACCCTCTCAAAAGAAGAAAGCAGCCAGGGGCCGGAGAACTGACTTAGCAGTTGAATGCATGTTCTGGTCCTCCAGAGGACCTAGGTTTGGTTCCTAGCTCCCATATGACTGCTCACAACCTCATAACTCCAGTTCCAGACTATTAACACCATCTGACTTCTGTGGGCACTAGGTACACAATGCTACACATACATACAAGCAAAACACCCATACATATAAAAATAAAAATGATTCTTAAAAAAATAAGAAGCAACAAGAACAAAGGAAACACTGGCTCAAAATTTGCTCAAGGACAAAAATAGTCTGTTTCAGGTGAGTCTGGTGTTTACAGAAGAGGTGAGTAGGTGCCCAAGATGGACTAGGATGGGACAGCAAGACCAGGACAGCAAGGGTGAGAAATTAGATCATTTGAACAAACTCTTCTGCAGGAGAAAATGGACTCTGCCTCAGATATCCAAAGAAATAACAGCCACACTGTCAGGGAGGACAAGGTCAGGCTCGTCTTGATGGTCACTTCCGAAGAAGGTAATGACATCATTGTTGCACAAAGAGCAAAAGAGAAAACGGTGTGGGCAGAAGTGTGGCACACGGCCTCATCGAGAATGTGTTTCCAGACGGACTAAGAAGTGCACTATTCTCCTCCCTCTCCACCAGTGCAGGGGAGGGGCTAAGCAGTTAGAGAATACACCAGAAAGCCCAGACATGTTGCCTTGGGATAATGTGGACTTCCTAGACAACAATATGAACATCCGGGAGGTTAAAGCCAGAGAGACCGCCCCCCCCTTCCCACACACACAGTAGCAAGAGTTTCCAACACTGCCTCCAGATTAGCCACGGGGACGGGGCTAGCAATGAGGAATTCAACCAGGGTCAGTGGATGTACCATATGCACACGTGTGCACGTGCACTCACACGTCCATTGCTTGAGCTTTCAGACACGCACGCAGGCCTGGACAAGGATATGCCCAAGGAAGTCTTTCTGGAAGCTCCTCCTGGTTCTGAAGTCTCCCACAGAAAACTGATTATGTGGACCTGTGTTGGCAGGGAAGAACCACAAAGAAGGCCCAGCTGGGGGAGGGGGAGAGGGTGGTGGCAGGGAGGCGGGGGTGGGGGCATGGTGGGGGTGTTGCCTATCCTCCGACTGTGTGGAATAGGAAGATCACTTTTTCTCAAGTTTGCCAAGATACAGAAATGGTTTCCACAGAAGCTTAGCAAACTTGCTCAGAATGACTGCTCCCTGGGGGGTCTCCCCATGGGGAGGAGGACCCTCACACCAGGCAACAAAGACTGCCACCTGAACTTCAGCCTAGACTGTGTAGTCTGAGAGGTGCAGACTCCAGGAGGGAGCTGATTTAGGGACCCTGGACACCGGCCCCCCCACCCCCACCCCCTGCCACCACTACCGGCCCAAGGACTTCTCTCCTTGAGGACTCTCCCAGCTGTCCTGAGCTTCAATGGCAGACACACACACCCCTTTACTCTCTGGCCTATCACACTCTGCTCTTCCGCAGACTCCCTAGTCTGCCACCTTCCTCTGATGTGCCCTCTCTACCTTGTTCTCCATCATGTAGCTCTGACAGATGTGCTGCTCCCTGGCCACAGTGGCAGGAGTACTCTCAAGACCCCTTCCTTCTTCATATTCAGCCTTGGAAGCCGCCTTGCCTTAAGACAAGGCCGAATGCTAATAATGCAGGGTCACTGAGCTGAAGAAAGGAGTTGCCCTTTCTTGGTAAGACATCTATAATAAAACAAAAGCACAACCCTTCAATGACTCACTAAAGGACACTGGACACTTCCTTGCCCCTGAAGATGCCTGGTAAGCCCTGCCAAGCATGTGGGAAGCCCAGCGTTCTGAAGTGTACAGCGCAGGTGGGCGTTCTAGTGTGCTGCTGAACTGGCCACTTAAATTGTCCTTTCTTGTGACTGACATTCATCCTCCCTAGACAGCAGTGTCTTACTACAGTTCTCCCCTTTTCTCTGGAGGGGGTTGGGATGGGTGCCAGGGACTCACCCATACTCAGAAAGTGTTCTACCACTGAGCTGCCTCCCCAGCTTTATGTTTTATTTTAGACATAAAAGTCCTGATGAATCAGACATCTGTAATTCAGAGCATAAAATGAATTTAGCCCAGTTTCTCTGCAGTGGCCTGAACACTGAAGGAAGGGTGCTGGGAGGGATCCTGTTACCTCTGTGCTAACACTTTAGTTCTGAACACAGCTCCTTTTTATTTATTTTTTCCTTTCTTTTTCTGAACCTGGTTCCTCTACTTGGAAATTCCTTGATCCACGTTAATAACTTTAATAATCAGAGCCAACTTATTTTCTCCAGGTCCCAGTGCTGATTCTACCTTGATGTCATGTCTTGTTCCTGGAGACCGATCAGATTCTAATGGGACAGCCTTCACCTAGCCTGGCCGGGGCCTGGCCCCCCACAGAGCTGTTTCCCTCAGAGGCTAGCATTAGGTAACCCTCCAATGAGAGCAGGAGCCCCCACCCAGAACTGGCTGTTTTGTGGGGAAGTAGGCAGTCCTGGCCTTGTGGTAAGCATCTTTCTCTCCCTTCTGCAGAATTGCATCTCTGAACTTAGGCAAAGCTTGAAGTCAAAACAAATGACATCAGTGACAATGAGATTGAGAACCATGCAGAGAGTTACTTCACAGTAACGGTGCCGGCTTGCTTTCTCAAACTTCTTAGACTCCCTTATGAAGGGTGGTGTTCGGTTTCCTGCATGAATCCTAATACACCGCGCTGACAGGGAAAAAGAGCCCTGGATTCTCCAAAAGGCCTTAGATCAGCCCAGCGCGGTTGCCAGGTTCAGGGCTGTGTGTGTCACTCCAAACTGTGTTCCACGCGCTGGAGTCCTGCAGGACCCCGTGACCTCTGAAGAACTGAGACCTGGAGCGGTAGGAGAGGTGGTTCTTGGCTCAAAAGGTAGGAAGAAAAGGAGGGATGCGATGCGGTACTGACAACTGGTTTGGGGACTGAAACCACCAACCTGCGCCGCCCATCTGGGAGTGTCAGAAATTATGGTCCCTGCTCCCAGGGACCCGCGCGGGAACTCGGGGCCTCCGCCAAGGCATCAGAGTGGGAGAGACTTCGTCCTCCCTGCCTAGTGCAGTACAGACCTCCGAGGGGCCTCCACTGCCTTCCCAGATCCTACCGTCATACTAATTAGGAAACTGCAGGGGGTGGTCCCCTCGCTTTGGCCCTAGCAGCCGCGACATTCTTACAACTATTTCATCTCGCCCCACCCCCACCAGTTTGGCGCGTGACATCTGTAGGCTGCAGAAATGCGGGTAGGAAGGGACCTAAGTCAGTGGTGTGTTGAATGGAGAGGCCGCTTGAGAACCTTGCACGTGGGGTTTATAAAGACAGTCGCTGGTGGAAGCCAGAAGAAAAGCCTATAATAAGGAATAAGATTGGACTCTGGGGACCAGAAAGCTCCAGAAGACAGGCGTTGGTACATTCCTTTCGCCTTCCACCCAGTCCACCACCTAACACGCTCCCATATGTGCCGGATACTTGGCCTCAATAGACCCTCGGTGTGGCCTCCTTCGGGGCTCACGCGTGTACATGCATTCTCAAGCGCGCTCCTGGGGGAAATGACTACAAACCTCTGGTCCCCGGCTCCCTTAGGCCAAGCTGGCGCGGGGGGCGGGGCGGGCGGAGAAGCAGAGAGGACAGGAAATGCCCTTAATTGAGGGAAATGCACACGAATTGCAGGGGCAGCCTTTGAAGTCGCCTCTGGGCTGACTGCCCCTCGGTGCGGGGCCAGCCCACCCGGCGAGTCCTCTCTCCTCTCGGGCGCCAGGACTGTGGGCTGGCCAGAGCACCCAGGAAGAGGACTGTTTCCCATTGATCTGGAAGCTCTGGGCCAGTCCTATCTCCAAAGCAAAGCAGCTCATGGGGAGCTCTTGAGTCTCTTTGGTCTCCCCAGAAAGGGCTCTCAGGGATAGCTCCAAAGCCAGGCCTAGCAGGCCTGACCATGCTAGTCCCCTTGCACTCCCCAAGAGAGACAAGCCTGCCTTGACCTAAGACGTGTAAGAGTATAAATACAGTGTTCGTCCAAATGACATTCCATCCCCCCCCCTTTTTTTTTCTTTTCATCATCGGCAAATAAAGATTAGCCAGGGAGATTACAGAAAGCGTTTTCAGGCTGCAGCTGATCTTTATTCCGAAGGCTTTGTGATGATATTGATGATGATGATGGTCAAGAGGACAGTTTGATTTTTGTGTTTGGAGCTAGTTATAAAGAATCAATATTATATCAAGGGGTAACTTTCGTGATAAAGGACTTTAACCACTCCGGCTATTCATCATAAGTCTGTAGCAAGCAGATAGGTCAAAAGAAATTATATTGCACTAAAGAGTGAGTCTTCTTATCTCTCCCATACCAGGGGAATAAGGGGCCAGCCGATCGATACAGTAGCTGCCGTATACTTCTTGCAATTATCAATAGCTGATTTCGCCTTTTGAGGCCTGCATCTATTAATGCAAGCTAATAATAATCACTTGTGCCTCCCCATAGGCAGGGGAGTCAAAGTTTCCAGTCCTGGCATTATTTATATGATCATATATGCTAAGGCATCCCTTCCCAGCCGCATGCAGCCCAGATTCAAAGTTTGGTGGTCAGGGGAGAAGGACTTCCACATCATTTGTAGCACCCCTCCTCTGGCGTGCAGATGGTGGTTGTGAGCTGTGTGTGTGTGTGTGTGTGTGTGTGTGTGTGTGTGTGTGCGCGCGCGCGCGCGCGCGCGCGCGTGTGCCATAAAAAGCCATGGAATGCTCCACCGTGATGCCTACAGTGGAGCTGCATGATGTCCTGTACCGAATGTGCTGCTAGGTTCCACAGCACGGGAAACAACATGGATTTAAATACAAAGCACATGCCCCCCCCCCCGTAAAAGTATCTGAGCAAATTTTTCTCAATGACTTTGAATTGCAAACAGCGATCAGAGTGTAGGAGCTGAGCTGGATCTGGTGTGGGCATAGCTAGGGACTGATTTCAGCAGTTTAACTTCCAGTGGGAGAACAGACGCTCAGATAAAACGTTTTTCAAAAATACCTCACAGGTGCAATTTTTGTCTGCATGCTTTCTAGTACACACACACACACACATCACACACACACACACACACACACACACACACACACACACCCTGTAATAGGAAAGCAACATCTCTATAATTGGCACTTGACATGCTGTTTGCGTTGGGCTGTGGTACACCAAGCACAGATTTCCTGTTGATGGAAACATTTATCATTGTGATTGCCCCAGAGTGGCAGGTGGTGTTATCAATTACCTCTTCTTACCAATAATAATATTAGTATGGTAATATCTTTGCTCAAGTGAGAACCAATTAGTGGTCACTTGTCACAGCACTAAAGACACAAAATCATGCTGAATTTAACTCAAAGGAGTTTTTTTAAAAAAAAAAAAAGTTGGGGTGGGAAAGGAACCAAAGGGAAGGAGAGAGGGGAAGAGGGGCCCAGGGAGTAGGACAAACAAAAACTAAAAACAAAATAGGAATTTTGTGAGGGAAAGGGATGAAAGGGAGACAGAAGGCCTGTTGTGTGTGAAGGAGCTAGGGGAATGAACGCATCATAAACCAAATGTCAAGTGTACCTATGCAAGTCTGTGTGCTGTGAATCCAGAGCCACTACCTTCCAGAAACCGTGGCTGGGAAGTCAGACCAACTATTCAACTCCTCTGGTCAAGTCAATCTTGCAGACAGGCTTTCTGCTTTATCTGAAGAAGTGATACAAATTAATCCAAACACCTAATTATATGTTCCATTAATGTAAAATATACAGTATTAATTTGTAAATAATATCATTAAGCAGACAAAATAATAACGTGTCACCTCTTAAGATGGAAACAACATTGCAAGAGGAAAGACAATTAACAAATTAGATTTAATTATAGGGAGGAAAAGCAACTTTTGTTTTTGCAATGGAGCTTAGGTATTGCGATATTTTAATAGACAGCGGTCACGTGATGAGTGTCCACGTCTGGTGTGCCTAATCACAGTGGAGCCTGTACCTCTTCTGCCTCAACCTGGGCACAGACAGAGAGACTGCTTCCTGGTTTATCTGCGAAAACACTCCACAACACATTGTCACTTTGCAATATACTGATTTGATTAAAGCTTCCGAGGCCAACTCTTTCCTCAAAATTTACCACACAGGGTGGCAATGCGAGGTTGCAAGGTTTTCTACATAAGCTTTGGAAAGCAAGGGAGGGAGAGAACAGGCAAAGAGAAAGAAACGTGCTTTTGCTTTCCAATTTTACTATTATTTAAAAAAAAAAAACCAACCCTCTCCCTGATTCAGTCTTTGAAAGGTGCACTTCAGAATTCACTTGAGCCATGGCCCTTCTACAATGGCGGGAATCTCTGTAGGTTTCTGTTACACACAGTGCACCTGGTCCTTTCCTTCATGTCTTTGACATCTTCTCAACAAAAATTCCAGCTAAGTCAGCCTCAGGGGAGTTAGGTAGCCTACAAGCTCACCCACACAGCTCAACCAGGCTTCACCATGACCCTGCTTTGGCAGAACACCCTAGGCTGATTCAATGTGGAGATCTCAGTACCCGGCATTCATGCGGGCTAGCTGGAGATGTCGATCAGCAATGTCCACTTCTGCCTGAGCCCCACCTGCTTCACTTAAGGCTTAAAAATCACTGGAATCTAAGGGCGCGCTCCTTTCACCAGAAGGGCCAGGGCTAGATTAGCCTTCTTTGGAGGGACTAGGCCGATCCTCCCCAGAACTGCACTTCCCAGAAAACGCAAAGCAAGTCTCCCAATTAAACAGCTACACTGGGAAAAAAGAACCTTGGCAAGCATTCTGGCTGGCTAAAAAGATCAGCAGCAGTGGGCAGCAAGAGGGTAGGTGGAAGAGGACCTCAAGCAACAAAAGAAAGGTTAAGAGAGGCTTAAAGTGACCCAGTGAAGGGTTGACAGGGACCAGGTGATTGTGGGATCTCCCTAAAGGGTTCAGACATTTGTGGGAACCCATTTTTGCTTCTCCCTTAGTTTGTGCCAACAGGAGGTGGGGAGAGAGAGGGAGGGTAAAGCGAACCATCAAAGAAGTGCACTTTTGGCCAGGCGTTGGCCACGCAAGACCTGTGTTTTCTATGACAACCTTCTCATTAAGTCGCTGCAACTTTTCTCTAACTCTTAACTGTCCTACAAATTTTACCAAAAAAAGAAATTATTCCATAGATCACACCTGCCCTCCAACATAAAACTTCCATTTTTTCCCCTTCTCTTCCTTACTGCTTTCTCTTGTTCAAGTTTTGACAGTAAAAGTTCTGCCCCGATGATCGCCCCAAAGTCCTAGTTGTAAACTTTTTGTCACCAAAGGCACTTGTGTCCCCTCTCCCCAATCTGCAGCCCTTCAGAACTTCACCGCGTGTATAGCGACACAGACATTTCATCCCCATAATTTAACTGTAAGCATGCCATCCGTGTGCGTGTGTTTAAAACGGAACTCGAGATTTGGAACATCTTTTATTTGCTTTTCTTTAAATTTTTTTTCCACTTAAATGAGCACACCCTCCACCAAAAGGAAAAACAAACCAACCTTAAGGAATTTTTTTTTTCATAAGTAGCTCTTAGGGCTGTTTGGAGACTACTCCAACCTCCTGTGCGCTTCGTTCTTCAGCACAGTTCTCTCGCGCTTCCCGGAGCCCAAAGCTGTTGCTTCGTGGAACTTTGACTAGAAGCGAGAAGGCGAATGCAATGTGGGAACCGGAGTCTAGAACCGAAAGGCAGCTTTTGGAGAGCTCAGCAAGTTAGCCAGCCTTGGGTCCTGTGGAAGGGGCAGGGGATTCCAGCAGTAAGCAGCCCATTCCCCAGCCCTGCGGGAAGCTCGCGGGTCGCTGGGCTTCGGGTCGGAGGGTCACTGCCTACTTTCCCACCCTCCACCCACGAAACAAACCAGGGTAAACTCCGGGAGGCCATCTGAGCCGAAGCTTTGCACTCTTGGTCACTTGCACCGGCAAAAATAAGAAATTTAAGAAATGAAAAAAGGCATGCTGGGGAGAACGGCATTGGAGCTGCTGCGGCGAGGCCTGGGGCACATCCTGGTGGCAGCTCCGGGATGGAGGACGCACGCGGATGCGTGTGCTCGGCGTGGTGGGAGAGCGCGCGAGTGAGCGCGCGGGAGCGAGGCCGCGTTCGCGTGACCGCGGGCAGGGAGACCGGTGCGAGGAGCGCGCCGCGCCAGCTGGCCAAGGGTGCCAGGCTGGCATAGACATGCGCGAACCCCTCACCTGCCCCCCACGTCACCCCCGAAATTCCAACAACTCGCGGCCCGCTCGCCGGACTTTCGTGGACTTGGAACTTTTGAGTCGAACTCGTTGCCCACTCTGCGGGCCCGGACAGTGGGCACTGGGGCCACAGAACCAGCGGGAACGGGAAAAGGGGGGCGGCACCGAAGTCCCTCTGCCCCCTCCCTCCCCTGGACTTAAGAAGCTGTCCGCCATGGGGAGGCCCTGGCAGGCGGGCGCAGAGCCTTGGAGGCCCTAGTGGTGGCGGCGGGCGGGGCGGGCACTCAGAAGTCGGTGGGGACCGGAGGTGGGGGGGGGACAGCAGAGGGGAGGAGAACGCAGGGAGGGGAGGAGCCGCGCGGCCCGCGCCGCTTCCGAACCGGAAAGTTGGTCTAGCCGAAGTCCCGCCACCCTAGCGTGCGCACTCCGCTCCGGCCTCGAGCCTCTGAGCCTGGCTGACCGCCGGAGGACCCCGCGAAGTGGACAAGAGCCGGGAGAGAAAGTCCGGAGACAGGGACACCTGAGCCGGAACGGGCCGGGAGAGCTGAGCTGAGCGGCGACCCGCTGCCGAGGACCAAAGGCAGTCGGCCGGCCGACCCGGAGCGCAGGCGGTGCGGCGCCCGATCGGCCGGGGCGAGACAAAGGCACCGGGCCGGAGCCCTGCCCGCGGCCGCTCGCTCCGGGAGGGGCCGCCCGGCGGCGGGGGGGGGCGCGGGCGACGGCGCAGGCACTCTATAAAGGGGCGAGCCCGGCGCGCCGGCGGAGACGGCGCCGCGGGGACGCCACCAAAGTTTGCAGCCTGCGCGGCGCGGAGGGTTCGCCGCCACGGTCCGCACCGCACCCCGGCCCGCCGAAGCCGCACCTGGGCAGCCGAGGAGCGCGGCGCCCGAGCGCGGTCGCCGGAGCCCGAGATGTGAGCGGCGTGGGGCAGCGCGCACCCAGGTCCGCAGGCGCCGCGGCCCCTCCTCGCCAGCGCGGCTGCTAATTGCGAGAGCGGCCTCATTTGCATAGGCCGCCGGAGTCCGCTGGAGGCCGGCCAATCGGCGCGGCCCTCCGCTAATGGACATGCATTATTCACCAGCCTAATTGCTCAGCCCCATGCGCGGCCCGCGCAGCCGCCGCCACCGCCCCGCGCCCCGCGCCCCGCGCCCGCCCGGCCACCCCGCGCCCACCCCGCGCTGTCCCCGCCGGCCACCCCGCTGATGCCGCTGCCCCGCACGGGGCCGGAGCGCCGCTAGCAGCATGTCTCGGCGCAAGCAGGCCAAGCCCCAGCACCTCAAGTCGGACGAGGAGCTACCGCCGCAGGACGGGGCTTCAGAGCACGGTGAGGGCCGGGGACCTCAGGGTGGCCCGGAGTTCTGGGGCGCCCACCCAGGTTGGGAAGCGCGGGCGGTGGGAGCGACTGAGCGCGTCTTGGAGTGGGAGAAAGTTCCCCGGTTCCGGTGAGCGAGTGCTAGCTAGAAGTCCGGTCCCTCGGCCAATCTGGCCAACCGGGACCGGTACTCCGTCGAAGCGCGCGGCGCGGAAAAGAGTTGCGAGCCAAGTAAACTTGGCTCCGCTGCTCCGAGTTGAGGAGCTGCGCGCGGACGGAGCTGCGGCCGGGCCGGCTCCAGGATGGACCGGAATCGGCTGGGCCGGAGGCGAAGGCCCGCTCACCCAGTGCGGGAGGGAGGTGGGGGGGGGTTCCGCACTGCCACCCCTAGCTGCTCCTGGTCTCTGAGCCCCCACCCTGCTTTGGCGGGCCCGGAACCTCCAGAAGCTCCGGGACCCTGGTCTAGCTTAGCTCAATACTGTCCCCAGGGCGGGCTCAGCAGCGGGGGACGCGCCCGGGGCTCACCTACCGCTGGACGCGGGCCCTGGAAGCCGCCGCCTGGCCAGCTTTGTTCGGCACCGCGCGTCCTGGTGCCCAGCCGGTGCTCGTCTGGAGCCTACCCGGGGCCCCAACGCCACCTCGGTGATCCCAATCTCTGTTGCCTGTCCCTGATACCTCCAGCAGGCCGCCTCGGGTGACCCTCGGGCCGCGAACCCCGCGGTGTCCCAGAGCGTTGACAAATCCAATCATCCCTTTCGGAAGCAAGTGGGAAGTAAATGTCTCTTGGCCTCTGCTTAATGGCCGACTAGGGAATTGTGGGGCGCGAGCACAGCTGTTTCTTTCGGGGGGCTAGTGCGTGCATGCGTTAGGACCTCAGCACGTTCCTGGCGGAATCCAAGTTTTCCCTTCGGCCTTTCGTACTCTTTTGGATGCACCGAAATCGGGCGATGGAGATACCTTCACAGTTACTTCGCTGGTAGCAGCTTCCTCTTCGAACCACCCAAAAGTGCAGGGCAGGTGGTACGGAAGATGCGAATTTAGTGTGGGTGAACTTTGGCACCCCAAAGTTTATGGCACCCCGAATCCTTGAGCCCTGGGTACCAGTTTTGGCGCGCCTTACCAGGGCGCCGGCAAGAAGGCCAAGGAGGGGCGGCCGCATATGACACGGACCTCCCCAAATAGTTCGAGGTGGAATAATTTATTCCTTCAAAGCCAACTTTTATGATCAACCTATTGTAAATTGTTTAGAGGCAGACACTAAATAATCTTTCAACTAAGGAAATAATACCACCTTCCAAAAAAACAAAACTCAAAAACGTAGTAAATATGTGGAATTTAAGGGTTTACCATACAAGCGTTAAAGTTTGACAAAGCATGCAAGTCGCAGTAGAAAGTGAGAAAATGCCCACAACAGCCCTGGGATGAATTAAATCAAATGGGACTCGTTGGGTCTTTTTGTTGCTGTGAGGTGAGGGAGCCGGCAGCTCTGCAGCCAAGTCAGCCAAGATTAGAACAGGCGATATGCTAAAAAGAAACGCTTGCATATGTTGGGTAGATTAGGGACAAAGAATCTTTTTGTCATGGAAATGGATTTTTTTTTGTTTTGTTTACTTCTTCACATAGAATTTCTCACACTTGGGTTGTTTTGTATTACCCTCAATGACTACATGATCAAATGAATGGATTTATTTCTGCCGAATGAGAAAGACAGTCTTTCCCTCAAAAGAACTACACTGCATCCCAGTGAGGAATTTTAAAGCTTCATTATTGCGGCTCCTGAATAGCTCAGAATCCGCTTTCACGGCCGCCCTAAAATGCAACAGTGTAAATACTTCTCCGCTTTGTCGGGTCGCTATCAAAATGTGCAATGTCTCCTTCTATTAAAGCATATTTTAATTAATAGAGTAAAACCTCATGTGTTTAACAGTTAACAAGCTGAGGCACTGTTGTTCATTTTTAATTTCGCTTCAGAAATGTGAGTGTGGTAAAGTTAATCGTGTAAACACGTCGGAGGATATATAACCCGGACAGTGTTGAAAACCCCAGCTAGTCAATTATTTACGAGTTCTCTTTTGAATTCTGCTCGCTGCTCTAATTTATTTCGAGACTCTCCCATATCCAGGTTTTCCATCCTTTCAGGACTGGCGTTTTTATCCAGGCTGTGTTTTGCACAGTGGTTCAGACTTCTGATCCCGAGGTTGCCACAGTTCCTCATCATATTTTGCAACAGGCCAAAAATAGCGTGTCTGAGACTGAGCCCTAGGAAAGCAACATGCGCTGCTGGGGTTTGAAGGTTAGCTCAGGCAAACTGTTCAAACAAGTTCTTTCTGATTTAATTGTTCTGAAGCAGATTGTTCGTGGAGCAGAAAAGATACTATGTTTCCTCTGCAGCCAAGGAATGCTCACGCTGTCTTAACTGTGAGATAACCAAGAAAAGTAGGTTTTTTTTTTAAAAAAAAAAGATAAATGGTTGTGTAAACTAAATTACTCCATTGTCATTTCAAATTTTTAATTCTTTTTAGGGGCACCAGAGACAAATAGGTGCTGCATGAAGTTCTCAGTGAGCTAAGTCTGCTACAGTGTTTTAGAAATGGAGTAAATGATTCCTTTGTATCACTTTGGGTGTGACGTGTTAATTAAAGCACTAGGTCCATCCTGCAGTAAAATTGAAGGCTTTTGTTAATGCCATACAGGACAGATACCATATGTAAAAAAGAGAAAGAGAGAGAGAGAGAGAGAGAGAGAGAGAGAGAGAGAGAGAGAGAGAGAGAGAGAGAGAA
>JAQHUG010000004.1:9045069-9068383 GCA_028555095.1 Dicrostonyx torquatus
AGCGGGAATTATTTAGGGAATTATTTAGCGTGCTGAGGATTTCTTTGTATCCAGAATGACGGGGGGGGGGGGGAGAGAAAAGTGGGTCAGCTTTCATATTCAACTCTACCACCCTTCTCCCGGTAGCCTTAAGAACATTTTCTTTGGGGATAGGGAATGCAGCAAACACAGCCAAGATTTTTGTCCTGTGAGCTGACCATCAGCTGGAATTTAGCATCCTTATGTGTAAGTGTTGGCACAAGGTTTCCTGGAAGTAAATTAAAAATCCTTTAGGCTGCTTGTGGGCTTTTCACCATCTTTTAATACAGCGACACAGTTCTGAGTGCCATTTTTAAAAATACTACAATCAAGGAAGGATTTCCCTTTTTCTCTTTTCCTTTACTGGTTTATTGGTTTCCCTTTTCCTCCTTGATTTCTTGACTAGTTGCCAGTATAAGAAACACCAGTGAATGTTAGACAATCTCATGAAGATGTGAGCTAATGCTACTACTGGTGGGACACTATTGTAATTACAATGTTTAATTACATGTACTGCACATTTCACATGCAATCTACGTGAAAATCGAATTTTAGTAATTACTTTAAGAAAAATGTTTTAAAAGTATTTTTTGGCTTTTTCTCTTGTAATTTCCACACAGTTATGATTTAAGATGCAGTTAATTGTGTGACTGCCAAACAAGGCAAGACATGCTCCAGAAAGTGAAAAATACATTTTTTTTAACAAAATAATGAGATGACCTTTATGCTTGAGACTAAGATTGATTTGTTTCTTAATTAAGGGAAGGGGGTTCTGGCCACTAAAGGAAGCTGATGGTGCCCGAGCGTTTTCTCCTCTGAGGGTAGACTTTTTCCTCACCTCTAGCCTGGTTTTGTGTGCTCTCTAGGAGGTTCAGCCCCTTTTGCGTTCTTTGAAAGCCCGGTGACTTCATGGTATGGCATGGAACCTTTTTGAACTGTGGTTCTAGGAAAGGTGGGTGGCCTAAAGCTGGCTGGCTTGCGCCTTCTCTCCCTGAAGGTGAGTCCTTGGGAGTGTTGTGACAAGCCTTTGCCTGCTTCGCCCTGCCAGGGGTGGCCACTAGATGTCAAGCTCCTAATACAATTAGTGCATCTGTGCTGTTGACCTTGGCAACAGGGCTCAGCTCTGTTCTGTTAAGTGTGAACTCCGAGGCCGTGCTAACTAGAGATCCCATGCGTTTGTTCCGTGAGGTCCAGGCTTACCAAATGCCATCCAGTTCAGCACAAGTGTTTATAGCTCTTGGAAGAGGAGAAACTGGCTCGCTTTCGTGTAGCCATTCCATCTTGAACGGGCTAATTAACCCTGCAGGTGCCAGGGCACTTTGTCCTCATTCCTCAGCATTACGGGTCCTCAGAGTGGCCTCAGACGGAGCTGTTTGATAATAGTCTTGTGTAATTTGTACACATGCAAAGTCACTGGCATCATGGGGTGGGCGGTGGCTTTTCCAGGATGACTTTCTGCTTGTATGCAAATTTCCCCCGTAGAAATGAAGCAGCATCGCGAAGGCATGGCAGATGATGGACAGGATGTAGCTGCCTAGTCCAGGTGCCTGAAGCCAAATGCTCACAGGTGATCTCGGCCTCTTTCCCAGTTGTGTGACTAGGGCTGTTTCAACGGAGGCATTTTTGCACCAAATGCATTTTGCTTGCTCACTCGATCTCTTCCCCCACCCCCCCAACTAAGTGATGGGGGGATGGGAGGGTTTGTGCATGCTCTGTTAGTGGATTGCAATGGAATAGACACTTTCTAGGAGGAATGTCATAAAATGATGTGGAATACTTTGTATCGAATCCTGGAGATCTCTGTATTTAAACGGCTCACCACCTTCACGAAAACCCTGTTTTCAGCCTGCTGGCTTCTGCTGACAGGTCTCAGGTCTGTGCTTTTTTTCTGAAGCACAAATAGTGATGTGAGCGTCATGACAGCTGGTTGAAAGGACGATTGTGCAAGACTTGAAGTGCACCTAACATCTTTCTATCAAAGTCACTGTGTGTGTGTGTGCTGCTGCTGCCTCCACTTCGTGTCCCATAAAGGGTCAGTGTTTCTGTCCCCAGAACCTCACCTCACAGATTAAAACTGAACCAGTTTTAAACAGTAGATGCCTGGGGCCTGTGCCACAGGTGGTCGTGACTTAACAAATTTGTGGTGTGGACCAGTGAGTGAGAGGGAGCCTGGGTCAGTGCCGCGCGCTGTGCGCTGAGCATAGCAAGACTGCCCTCCACCGTTCAGCCCTGTGAGCACACGCGCTTTCCAGGTCTGGGGGAGAAGGACAGAAATGTTTCTTTTGCGCCTGGAATTTCTTCTACATTGTTAAACACAGTGGGGGTCTCTATTTGTCTCCTCCTGTGACACAGCTTGGGCTCAGTATGGCGATAATTCATCTTTCTTTATGGGATTCAAAGCTATCATAAGGAGTTAAAAAGAATTAATTTGCAAGAAAATAAGTGTCTCCTAAGAGTTTGGGGGAAACTTGAGAAATGCTTGCTACATTTTTAAGAGATGGAAAGACAAAGAAAAAAGGAGGGTTTCCTGTCCCGAAGACCCACCTGGCATTTTAAAGTTAATAGTTAAAGAGGGGAAGTTTTAACGTGCCTCCCTCTGTACTACACAAGTCTGCCTTCTTCCTTTGTTAATTGTGCTGAATTAAAAATGTGTAATGAAAATGTAGCAAAATAAAGGAAATGACAAATCAGCAATTTTAGTGCTGCTTTGAAATGGGTAAAATTCTTGACACTTCTGGAAAGAGACAATAAAAATAACCCTTGCTAAGAGCTGTGATAAACGTTTGTGTAGAGAAAGCGTGGCATCTCAAGTATCCTGTTATGCTGCAATGCTTTTCACTTGTGGCCTGGAAAAGATCGTGTTCTAGAAGACAGAGGAAGCTTGGTGTCGTTCTCCACAGCTAAATAAGGAGTGAGAGCTGTGATCGGTGAGGATGCACCGCGAATCGGTGGTTTGTTATTAAACGTGCTGTGTTGTCAGTGAGTGGGAAAACGCGCGTGTTCCTAAGAGGAGTGCCGTGAAGCTAACTGCCTTGTGATTTTCTCTGAGGGGCTGTGGGCCTTCCCCTTCTCCTCTGCCAGCCACAGGCATGACTGTCTCTCAAGGTGGAGTTAGAAGCCCTAGGTTCTGGGATGACCATAAATCGCCCACAGATTTCTTATTCGTCCTCCTTGGTGGAAGTGACTGGTTTCCAGGGCACTGAGGACTGTGTGGTCCTTCGGGCAGTTCTCTTCACCTGGTAGCCACCTTCACCTGCTGGTCCCCAAATAGGAGGAAGGCCTTCCAGGAGAGAGATCCAACACTCAGACGGTGCACTTGGCCAACTGGTTAGCATTTTCTCCCCTCGGTGTGTAACTGTCCGTAACCTTTATGTACTGTAAAATGCCTGCATAGTCGCTGTGTAGCTGGTTTCAGGTCTCATTGCTGAGCCACCAGCAGGCAGCAATACAAGTTACTTCAACACAGATGAGAATGTTTAGAATGCTTGTTTTTGAATCTTCTCCTCAAAAAAAAAATAAATAAATAAAAAGAAAAGAGAAAAAGAATAAAAACATACATTGCTAATACATTTTCAAAGTGTTTTCATTGTCCTTTTGAAGAGTGTGCCTCCCTGACTCTAGTTACCCGTGAATTAAGCAATATTGACTAGTGAACTAATAACTTTTGAGCATCGTGGCCAGTTCAGAATGTTACATGGTTTAATAATAATACAGTCTTGGCCATACAGGAAGGCACAGGAAAAGGACACTAGCAAGTTGATAGAACTATAAACTGCAGTCAGGGCGTCTATCTGGGTTTTCTGTTATAGAAAACAAATAATAATAATATCAGCTTCACACATAGACAGTGTAATGTGGGAGGTGCCAAAAGTAGGTTAGAGTTTGGTTTCCCTCACTCTCTTTAGAACACATCGGAGGTCAGCACATGTACTCTTGAGAGTCAGTAGACTGTGCCACTCCAGAGAGTCCTGTCTTTACTATGTTCAGATACCGCCTGACCGTCCATTCAGTTAAAGAGTGTTTCATTGCTTAACAACATTTCAAATATATGCAAGCAATTTCAGTTCCATAGAGGAAACATTAGTCTTAATAAGTTTCTGCTTGTCTCCAACTTTTATTAAAAAAAAAAAAGGTCTAGTTCCATTCGAATTTGGAAATCATAGTTGTAGCGTGAGCATGTAAGACCTACCGTTGAAGCAACCGTTTATAATGTGAAGTGGTAAATTCTAATTTATTTGCCCCAAATAAGAAATGCAAATTGTTTTTGAAGAATTTTTCCCTTACTAACTATAGTTTTTAAGATCACTATTTTGCCAAAAGTGAAATTCATGATGAAGCCTGGCTCATAAGCAAATTGTTGCCAGGCTTGGTTTCCTTGGACTCAGGAACATAAAGAACTGTTAAGGGTCCAAGGGGTCAGAATGTCTTTTCCTTACAATTTCCTCCTTCCATTTGGTGGAGGATCGTTTTACTTTGAACAAAATATCTAATGTTGAGATCGTTGTCACTTAGACTGAATTAAACAAAATGATATTTTTTTTGGCAGAATGTGCTTATATATCCCATGCACACATCGGAGAGCTGGGAAACGCTTGTAATTTACCAGCCCTTGCTGTGGAGAGGAAAAAATAAATAAAATTACCTGAGGGGTCCCCTCTCAGCTTCAGTGCCTTTGGAAGTGAACCCTAAAAACATTTAACACAGAAAAAAACTAATGGGAACGTAAAACCGCACATCTTTAAGGTGAATAGTGGTTTGTTTGGGTGGAGATCCTTCTGGAAAGCCCAGGTTCTCTGCGTTGCACTATGCTCTCTTATAAGGAAAATCTGGGAAAGTTCATTTGTGAAGGCGTAACTCACAGTTACGTAAATTAATTCTCTCCACGTTGGATGCACTTTAAGTGATCTTGGTCAGCCCACTTTGCAGCATTTTCTGGATGAAATGTCCCTAGAGCATAGTAAACATAAAGAAAAGGTATTCTTTTCATAAGATTTTGTTTGATTTCATAACATTTAAAGTGTGCATGCCTTCAGTTTTGAGCATCGTGCATACTATCCATTTTTATCTTCTTAAAGGAGGTGCCCACAGACAATATTTCAAGGCAGTAGGAATTTTTAAGGTTTTGACATTTCCTTTTTTTTTCTTAGAAAGTACAAAAATTATACTTTTTCTATCATAGCTTTCACGTTGGAAAGCAACTTTCAACTTTTTAAAGTCAGTCTCCTGCTTAGCTATTTCTGTGCATCTGTTTAATACTTAATGCAAATGAGCTTTTTAATGTCCGCTGAGGTACATATAAATATATATGTGTGTATATTTGTGGATCTGTGTTACATATATATTTTTGAAGAACATTGTACAGTTAAAGAGAAATCATAGATACATTTTTTTGGGCATTTTGTTAAAACTTTTTAAATTAAGTTACTGGGATTTTGAGGAACTCCTAGTTTTTTGTTTTGTTTTGCTTATTCGATGATTAAAGAATTCTAGCCTCCCCCAACCCTGTTCCATGACCTTAACCAGGTTTACAATTAGTTTCGCATACACTGAGCAAAGTTGAGCACGGAGTATTTGTTTCCTTAATGTGCCTATCTGCTGTATAAATCGGCTGTGTCTTTGCTCCTAGCTACCCTCAACCTCATTACAGATACCTATTACGTTCCTTCCCCCATGCGGTAATGAGACTGCTTGCTGCAGCCTGATCTTCGCTCTGAGTTTAGTTTAAAAGTCTATGGGGTTTATGGGCTGCAGCTCTGACTTCTTTCCCCTTCAAATGGCTTGGCCAGTTAAGAAAATGCTAATTGAATGCTGCTAATCATTTTTAAAGGCATGTAGAAATTACCTGGAAATAATGGCCTCGTGGAACGCAGCAGAGCAACCACAAAAATATTTTTATTTCATTTTCCAGGAGAGGAGCAGTGGGGTTTCCTGGACAAAATTCAAAAAGCAAAAACAAAACCCAGATTTCTCTGTTCGACGTATAACTGAATTAATCGACACCCCCCCCCAAAAAAAAAAACTTAAAAGAAAAATGTTAAGGGACTTTTTAGCAAGTCCGTGGGCTAGGGTAATTGAAGGGCGTTTTGTTCTCGGGCTCAACTTTGCACATTTAACCAAGAGCTGATTTGCCTGTGACTTTTGCTCAGTTCACGGGATCTGTTGCTGTCACTCCATCTGCAACTGAAAAAAAAAATAAAATAGAAACCCAGGGGAAAAAAACAAAACAAAAAAACCTAGTCAGTGGCACCCAAGCTGGCACACAAAACCAGGTCGCAGTGGGCATCTCTCCCCACCACAGTGACCCAAAAAGCCAAAGCCAAAAGTGTCACTGGGTGTCGATTTCTCATTCCCATACAGCTATTTATTTGATCAGGTGTGAATTAGAGTTGTTCATTAAACACGGTTGTTATTCGGCACAAGAGGGTTAGGAGACAGAGGAAGTAGCTGCCTACAACAGTAATTAAACATGTGTAACCAATTAGAGGCTTTTCCACGATGGTGCAAGCATATAATTTGCTAAGGCTTTCTATGAGCATGGATGAAAATAGGTACAAAAAGTGTGTCTGACTGCAACATTCTCATGCTAAACATGTCAACATAAATGAACGTTAAATGTATAATTCCTGGTTTGTTAACAAACCACTGAACTCTATTGGCTAATCACAATAACATGTAATTTCAAGTTCATTTCGCCAAAGAATATTGCATCTGACAGATCCGATTAATTGTACTAAACATGATTCATTTTTAGGCCTAGTGTATATTGATAGTCATCCGGCAAGTCCTAAAATGTAGAGGGCCTCTGCCTTCCAAAAGAGCCAAGAGGTAGGAGAGAGAAGGACACCGCCATTAGGATCTGAAGAAGCGCTTGTAGTTTCTTTGTGGCGTTCACAAATCATAGTATTTGCCCTAAAATTTCCTACGTGAAATAAATGCCTATTGATTCTAAAGGTTCTGGAGGATCACGTTGCCGGGCACCGCCTCAGCTGGGCTTAGCGACGATGAATCTATGAGCACAGACCACACCACACTGGCTTCCTGTCAGGTGCTGGTGTGTGGGAAAGGTTACGGATTAGCTCGGTGATGTTAAGTGAACTGGCAGAGGCGGCTCTAATTTTGTTGGAAATGAGGAAGCCCATGGTAAAGGGGAATCCTAATGAGCCCGTCGAAGGCTGGCTTTGTACCCAACAGACAGGGTGGCTGCGGATTGTATGAAGATATTGGAAATCGATGGCTTCTATGGAATTTCATTAAGAAGCAGTATCCACAATTGATAGAGCCTCATAATTTGATGGATTGTGCTAAGAAAATGATTAGCTAGCTAGAAAGAGTCATAGAACACACACGCTGGGACGTCAGAAATGTTGAAGTGGGGTAATTTGTACAAAATAAAAAATATTGATTTTACTGATGTGCAAAATTTTGAAATGGAGGGCGGCTGTCTGGCTGAGCCTAGCTGATGTAATCTCTTGGTTTCCTAGGCGTCCCCGGGGACGGTGCTGAGGACGCGGAGAGCGGCAGTGAGAGCAGGAGTGGCAGTGAGGAAACCAGCGTGTGTGAGAAGTGCTGTGCAGAGTTCTTCAAGTGGGCAGACTTCCTGCAGCACAAGAAGACCTGTACCAAGAACCCACTGGTACTGATCGTGCATGACGATGAGCCAGCGCCGCCCTCCGAGGACTTTCCAGAACCTTCTCCCGCCAGCTCGCCCAGCGACCGCACTGAGAGTGAGGTGGCTGAGGAGGTGGCACCTACGGAGGGCAGCGAGGTGAAGGCTACAGCGAAGGAGGCTGAGCCCATGGATGTGGAGGCATCAATGGACAAGGGCCCTCCAGGCCCAGGTGTGCCCGCACCGCCACCTACACTACCACCACAACCGGAACCTGCGGCCTTCACCATGCCTAGCACCAATGTGACGCTGGAGACGCTGCTCAGCACCAAGGTGGCAGTGGCACAATTCTCCCAGGGTGCACGTGCGGGCGGCACGGCAGGCGCCGGTGGCACCGTGGGCGCTGTGGCCATCCCCATGATCCTAGAGCAGCTGGTAGCTCTGCAGCAGCAGCAGATCCACCAGCTCCAGCTCATTGAGCAGATCCGCAGCCAGGTGGCCCTGATGAGCCGCCAGCCCGGGCCTCCACTGAAGCCCTCAGCCAGTGCCCCTGGCACCGCCTCAGTACAGCTGCAGGGCCTGGCTCCACACACAGCTCTCCAGCTTTCCGCTGGACCCGCCACTGCCTCTGCTGGCTCAGGCTCCACCCTGCCAGCGCCCTTCGATGGCTCCCAGCACCTGTCACAGCCTGCCTCTGGCACAAGCACTCCCTGCAGCACCAGTGCTGCCCCCACCGAATCTGGGGCCCACCCCGCCTGCAGCACTGGCCCTGCTCCGGGAGTCGTGGCCGCAGCATCCAGTACAGTGGGCAACACAATGCAGCCCCAGAATGCATCTACGCCCCCGGCCCTGGGTCCCGGGCCTCTCCTCAGCTCAGCCTCCAATCTGCCAAACCCTCTGCTACCTCAGACTTCATCCAGTAGTGTCATCTTCCCCAACCCCCTGGTGAGCATCGCTGCCACAGCCAATGCCCTGGACCCGCTGTCGGCTCTCATGAAGCACCGCAAGGGCAAACCCCCTAATGTGTCAGTGTTCGAGCCCAAGGCCAGTGCCGAGGACCCTTTCTTTAAGCACAAGTGTAGGTTCTGTGCCAAGGTCTTCGGCAGCGACAGCGCCCTGCAGATCCACTTGCGCTCCCACACCGGGGAGCGGCCCTTCAAATGCAACATCTGCGGGAACCGCTTCTCCACCAAGGGCAACCTGAAGGTCCACTTCCAGCGGCACAAGGAGAAGTACCCCCACATCCAGATGAACCCCTATCCTGTCCCAGAATACCTCGACAACGTGCCCACCTGCTCCGGCATTCCCTATGGCATGTCCCTGCCCCCAGAGAAACCAGTGACCACCTGGCTGGACAGCAAGCCAGTGCTGCCCACTGTGCCTACATCAGTAGGGCTACAGCTACCCCCCACTATCCCTAGCACCCACAGCTACACCGACTCCCCCAGCATCACTCCCATCAGCCGTTCCCCACAGAGGCCCTCTCCAGCATCCAGCGAATGTACCTCTCTGTCTCCAGGCCTCAACAATACTGAGTCTGGTATCCCAGTGAGGCCGGAGTCACCCCAGCCGCTCCTCGTCGGTGGGCCTTCAGTTACTAAAACCGAGCCAGTCAGCCTGCCTTGCACTAGTACAAGGACGGGGGAGGCCCCTGTGGTGGGCGGGCAGGTCAGTGGATTGCCCACTTCAACCGCCACCACTGTCACAGACAGCGCCTGTACAAGTCTTGGGAGCCCGGGTCTTCCGGCTGTTTCTGACCAGTTCAAGGCCCAGTTTCCTTTCGGCGGGCTGCTTGACTCTATGCAAACGTCAGAGACCTCGAAACTGCAGCAGCTGGTGGAGAACATCGATAAGAAGATGACTGACCCGAACCAGTGCGTCATCTGCCACCGCGTGCTGAGCTGCCAGAGCGCCCTGAAGATGCACTACAGGACACACACTGGGGAACGGCCCTTCAAGTGCAAGATCTGTGGGCGCGCCTTCACCACCAAGGGCAACCTGAAGACACATTTCGGGGTGCACCGTGCAAAGCCCCCGCTCCGAGTGCAGCACTCGTGCCCCATCTGCCAGAAGAAGTTCACCAATGCCGTCGTGCTGCAGCAGCACATCCGCATGCACATGGGGGGCCAGATCCCCAACACACCGCTGCCCGAGGGCCTGCAGGAGGCCATGGATGCCGAACTGCCCTTTGACGAAAAGAACGCAGAGACCCTCAGCAGCTTCGATGATGACATTGATGAGAACTCCATGGAGGAGGACTCAGAGCTGAAGGACACGGCCAGCGAGTCATCTAAACCACTCCTCTCCTATTCGGGGTCCTGTCCGCCCTCACCCCCATCTGTCATCTCCAGCATTGCTGCCCTCGAGAATCAGATGAAAATGATAGACTCGGTCATGAACTGCCAGCAGCTGGCCAACTTGAAATCAGTGGAAAATGGGTCTGGGGAAAGTGACCGCTTGAGCAATGATTCCTCATCCGCGGTAGGTGACCTGGAGAGCCGCAGTGCAGGCAGCCCCGCTCTGTCTGAGTCCTCATCCTCCCAGGCTCTGTCGCCTGCTCACAGTAATGGTGAGAGCTTCCGTTCCAAGTCACCAGGTCTTGGCCACCAGGAGGATCCCCAGGAGATCCCACTGAAGACTGAAAGACTGGAGAGCCCACCCCCCGGCCCAGGAAATGGAGGTGCCCTGGACCTGACAGCGGGCCACCCTGGGCGGCCACTCATCAAGGAGGAGGCCCCTTTCAGCCTGCTGTTCCTGAGCAGAGAGCGGGGTAAGTGTGTGAGCACTGTGTGTGGTGTCTGTGGCAAGCCCTTTGCTTGCAAAAGCGCGTTGGAAATCCACCACCGCAGCCATACCAAGGAGCGGCCATTTGTCTGCACGGTCTGCAGGCGAGGCTGCTCCACTATGGGTAACTTAAAGCAGCACTTACTGACACACAAGTTGAAAGAGCTGCCTTCTCAGGTGTTTGACTCCGACTTTACTCTAGGTCCCAGCCACAGCACACCTAGCCTGGCCTCCAGCCCCGCGCCCACCATGATCAAAATGGAAGTGAACGGTCACAGCAAGGCCATCACATTGGGTGAGGGCCCGGCCCTACCAGCCGGAGTCCAGGTCCCCACTGGGCCCCAGACAGTGATGAGCCCTAGCCTGGCGCCCATGCTGGCACCCCCACCACGACGGACACCCAAGCAGCACAACTGTCAGTCATGTGGGAAGACCTTCTCCTCAGCCAGTGCCCTGCAGATCCATGAACGCACCCACACTGGGGAGAAGCCCTTCGGCTGCACCATCTGCGGCAGGGCCTTCACCACCAAGGGCAATCTCAAGGTAAGAGGGCCACAGGCCTGAGGCTATGACCAAGCCACATGGCCCCTGATGGTCCCTGCACCCCCTGTCTAAGCCGAGATTCTGTCTTCACACTCTTATGTATGTATACACATGTGTGGAGTGGGTTGGTTGTACATATACAGTATGAGTGTATATAGTATGTGCTTGTGTGTACACATGTGTATATGAGTAGTGAATATATGCACATGCATGTACACACACTCAAAAAAAAAAAAAACGTGCATCCCATTAAATAGCAGTGAGTGAGTCAGGAATCCATGAGGCTCATGTCTGCCTGCTCCCCCGATGGTATCAGCCTGCTCCAGGGCCTCAGGTCATGGCAGACACTTGGTGAGCAGGCCCAGGATTCAAAACTCTTTAAATCTTGGTCCTTAAAGAGAATGAATTTGGTCCTTAAACTTTAACATAGAGCAAAACGAGACTTGTTCTGTGAATTCTAGAACGTTCTATCGTCTGCGTGGCTACAGACAGGACCCTGGGAGGGGAGAGACACCGGGGGACGGTTTTCCCACCCTGTGAAACCTGCATCCCTACTTAAGACCAGGCACAGATGAGTGTTCTCCCTGACTGCTGGCAGGTGCCACAGGCCGCTCCACGTTCCAGGCTATCCCGCTGGCTTCAGCCAAGCAGACACCACCTTCGCGAGGCTAAAATAGTTTCTGACCAAAGTAGAGGTCTCAGAAGCCTCTCTAAAGGAAGCCAGTGGCCAATACCTGTGGTTTCTGTGCTGCACCAGTGCTGATGGGACAGGAGCCTCCTGAGGACCCTGCACTTGGGCTGGCTCACGAGGTCTTAGCGCTCTCTTTTCCTGTTTGAGAGAAAGCAAGAGAAGAGAAGGACAAAGAGTTCAAGTTTAAGACCTTTTACAAGCTTGAACGTGGACTTGGGGGGTGGGGAGGCTGAGTCTAGTCTGCTTGGCGAATCCCAGGCCCGTAGCAGACCCTACCTCCCCCCGACACAAAAAAGGTGGTTGAAGAATGACCGGAAGTTGTCCACTGACCTCCAAATGCACATACTAAGGTGGGGATGGATGAAGCAGTGGAAAGATCCTTTATCCTCAAAGCTCTAGAACCTTCTCGAGCAGTCTCGGGGGAAGGGATGTTGGTGTCCATTTGCATGCGATGCTGTGTATATTGTACAAGGTGCCCAGGGAGCCCACCTAGCTGCACTCTGTTGCCCCCACACTAATGCTTAGAATGCATATAAGTCACACGAAACGTTAAGACCAAGACATTGCTGCCTGTCAGTTCTAGACTTGCTTACTTGTGGCGTGTTTCTCCGTGTCTCCCCCAGGTACACATGGGCACCCACATGTGGAACAATGCACCTGCAAGGCGTGGCCGCCGCCTGTCTGTGGAAAACCCCATGGCCCTGCTCGGTGGCGACGCTCTCAAGTTCTCTGAGATGTTCCAGAAGGACTTGGCGGCTCGGGCCATGAACGTGGACCCCAGCTTTTGGAACCAGTACGCCGCTGCCATCACCAACGGACTTGCCATGAAGAACAATGAGATTTCTGTCATCCAGAATGGAGGCATTCCTCAGCTCCCAGTAAGTCTAGGGGGAGGTGCCATCCCGCCTTTGGGTGCCATGGCTGGTGGGGTGGACAAGACGCGCACTGGCAGTAGCCCGCCCATTGTCAGCTTGGACAAAACAAGCTCAGAGACGGGAGCCAGCCGACCATTCACAAGGTTCATTGAGGATAACAAGGAGATTGGAATAAACTAGTCAGATGTACTTCAGACTCCATCCTCCTGCTCTGTCCCAAGTCCACAGTTTGAGCATCAGGCTTTGGACCCCACACGCCTAGGCTCTCACTAATATTTTATCTGTGACAGAAAATACCTGCACCGTGTGGCTGCGGTAAGGTGGCCTGGTGAGTGCCGCATGGCACGTCTTCAACAGTGGGTTTGACTGTTCTTGAGAACTCTGCAACCTTTTAAGTAACTTTCAGACAAAGGCTTAAGTGCTTGGAAAACTGCCTTAGGAACAGAAAGAGCTCAGACCGTATCTACTTCATTGCTCCTAGAACCAAGTGACCCCCTTGCGTGGGGGAGCAGGGTCCCCTGTGGTCATCCAGTGAGCTGCATTCCATAGTTTTGTTCAAATTCTGTAGGCACTTGAACTCTGTGTTAGGGACCCTTCATCTTGAGGAAGCAGCTCAGTGCTTCCAATGCTGTGTATTATGACAGTCTCTTCGTCTATAGTATTTATGTTAAGATTATGCGGGTAACAGACAATAAAATAACCCAACCTCAAATGAGGATCTTGTATCACAGAATACATCTGACTATGTGATTTTTTTTTAAAAGCAAGATTTCCTTTATTATAAATAAGTGGATTAATTAAATGCAGGCAAAATTGTGACGTTCTATTGGGAAAGATAGCATGCTTTTTGTGTGCAAGTACCTGTCAGTAACACCCCCCCTTTAATTTAAATGTTTGTAGCTGCTATGTGAGCGGTTGTTATCTAGTGTGGTCTGTAGCCCAGCGGTTGATTGGGAACACGTTACAGACAAGCATCACCGTCAAATGATTTGCAGCATTATAAACAGTTGTGAGTAAATATTTCGCATTATCGATTGTATAATAAAGAGGTAATGTTTGTATAATGTGGTTGCAAATCTTAATTTATACAATTGCACTTTTAGTATTTTGTATTAGGGAGGTTTGCCTATAATTTGAGAATTTACAAAAGATGTAAAGTATTTTATAAATAGTACCTCGGTTTAAAGAAAATGGAGAAAAAAAATATGTCACAGTTTGTTTTGTCTTAAAGTTGAACGTGAGAAATCTATGCTGTTTGAACAAAAAAGCCACCAAGGCTTGTCAGCACCTCAATAAAATAAGGCCTGCCATTTCTTAAATTAACATGATTTATTTAACTTTTCTACAAAACCCATTGAAAAACTGTGAGCACCCTACCAAAACTTTGACAAATTAATCTTAGTTCTGTGACATAGAAAAGGAAAAAAAAACCAAGAGTGAACGTTGTGTAGGTGTGATTTACTGTAGGTTCGCCTCTTCCTCTCTCACACACGAGATGCGACTGCCCCATAGCTCTGGCCACGGCGTAAATGAGAACCGTGAGTGTCTGGCAGTAGAGTCAGTCACAGCTTTGACGTTTTCTGAGTCCATAATTTATTGTCTTTTCAAGAGCAAACACAGTGCAGTGTCCTGATGATCCAAAAGTCTGATGGTTTGCTGATGACTTTGTCTAAACTGCACCCAGTGAGCAAAGAGGCCAGATGCAGGGAGGCAGGGCTGAATCCAAACTTGAACGTCAGTGTTGTGTGTACTACCTCATTTTTGTGCATCGCAAGCATGCTGGGATGTGACACGATGACCTTCCAACAGGATTGCTCAAGTCATACCGTAGGTAGCTGGGTACCCTCGGCAGGGAGTGGTCTGCGCCCGAAGGCTGAACCAGACAGTGTGAAGGAGACGGATAGAGCGGCCACCTCAAACAACTGAATCAACAAGAAAAGGCGCTGCAGGGGAATGACTACCGCTGGCTGAGCAGAGAGCTTCTGGGGCTCGTTATCTGTTTCTGTCTTTGGAAATGAACACGGAACTCTCTGACTCTCTTTCCCACATAGTGAGGTGGAGCGTCTCCAGGCCATGCGATCTCTTGCTGGGGGATGGGACCGGGTGCTTCGGCTCTGGGACAAGGAAGAAAAGTGGCTAATGTTGCCGGGTTCTGGGCAGCTGAACGTCTTGTTATTTATCTGTGTCCTGGTGTGTTTGTCCCCACTCTCGGTTGGTATTTGGCACCACGTTAGTGTTCTTTCTTCTCTCAGAACGATGTGTATATAACTTAAGAGAAATGTAAAACGTTTTAACTGAGATGGCTGAGGGAGGTGCAGCGACCACCGCCATTCTGTGTTCGGGGCCGGCTATCCCTCTGCGTGGTGAAGAGAGACACTATTTTTATAAACGTAAAACCACGCGGGGCGAGGGCCACCCAGAACCAGCCAGGCTGTTTCGTAGATCCAATATATTTTATGATTAAATCTTGTGGCTTGACACATCTACTGACTGAAATGGATGTCTTAGTCTAGGTTACTATTTTTGTCATATGAACCGAATAAAATGCAGGATGTCATATTATTTCCGAACTCTGTTCCCTGATTCTTCTTGGTGGAATTTGCAGTGCTGGTCACTGGTGGTGAACGGGCGTCTGTGGTGTTTTCCACGGGAAATGTCAGCAAGGGTTGACAACTTAGATCTCAGCAATGTCTAGGAGTGCTTAGATTGACATTGAAATTTTTTTTTTTTCAGGGCTGGGCATAGCACTCAGGGCCCTATAACCAAATGCCCTGCCACTCATCCGCATATCCTTCCTTTGATTTCTTTTTTTATTTTTTCCACAATAAAAATAAATCTCCTTGTGGATATTGTTTTCCTTCTGCCGGGGGAGACAATGCAGTAGAGATGTCTGCCAGAGTCCCTGCCATGCTGGGGACTGCCTTCCCATCATCTGCGCTGAGGGGACATAGCGGCTTCCGGGTCACTTGAATGAACAGATGCTCTCGAGTTAGGAAGTACAAGAATAAGAGTGTGCTCCTGGGTACCACACGTGGCAGACAGCCTGTGGGCTCTCCGACGCGGGCGGGCCTCTGTCTACTCCCAGCTGAGATGTCATTTATTTCTAAATTAGCTTCGTCTCAGAGATACTTTGCTGAGACTTCTGATTTATTTAAGAGCTCCTGGGTATCATGTTAGAGAACCCATTTCTTCACTTTTAAACATTAAATAATTATTGATACCCAGCAGCTGTAGTGGCTTAGGTCAGGAACATGGCGGTAGAATAGTTCTTTTAGGAGTGAGGAAGGCACCAACCGCTAATCTGGCCAGGCCACCCTTCACTGTTCCCAAGGTTTAGGAGCGAAGCCGTGTTGAGTGCTTGAACTAAGTCAGATAGTAAATTTAATTTTTTTTTTTTAAAGAGAAGTAGCAAAGATCCCACAACTTCTTAGAATCACTAATACAAATTAAAATTCAAGAGAAAAAGGAGCTATCTCTTCTATTTCAAAATTATTTTTAAGTAGCAAGTCAGAGGTATCTGGGCTTAGCATGTGTGGGTTCTACTTCTGACCCCAGCTCTGGTACTCAAAAGAATCCTAAGTGGCAAACATCCCTAAAAATGATTTAACTGCGTTTCTATTCTAACTCCATTGCAGCGTCCTCTAACATGTAAAACTAATTAAGAGCAGTGCTACAGGGCCAAACAGGGATACTCTTGTCTCCACGGATGACAGTAGACTGTTGTATCCCTCCTGCTTTTCCTTCCTGTGTGGCAGACAATACCTGGTCCCATGTGGCATTTCGTAAATACAGTCGACAGAAATGCAGGGGCATTTCTTTATTCCTAAGCAGTGTCTACACTTCCAGCCCGCCACCAGCATAAGACCACTCTTGTCCCCCAGCTGCATGTCTCTAGCTGCAGACGCCTGCATCCTTCATGTCTTCCTCTTGGCACATGCTGGAGGCAAAGCAGTGATGTTGTGTGACTGTGGCTTGTTGTCTAGCTTGTCCCCACTACATACCCTGGCCAACCTAGCTCACGGACTAAATACCAGAGCCAAGGTAGAGTGAACACTTGTTTTCTGTTGAGATGTCCTGTGACTGAGCGCTTCACCAGAGGACAGGAGGGACAGATGTTAAAATTTGATCTGCCGAAGTATTTCTGATGATAATAAGGAAAATTCTTTTCCTCCTTACTTACAGAGAAAGGACTGGTATTAACTCTGGGCATTCTTTACAGAGGGAGAGCCTTGAGAGCAAGTCACAATGCCATCATCTTCAGCACCGCGGTACTGAGTCAGAGGCATGCATGTAACTGGGTCTCCGTGTGTTCCTGGGGTATGCTCTGCAGAGGGTCAAGGCAGGAGCTTGGACAGGGTGTCTGCAAGAGATGGAGCCTCTCCCTCCCCTCACTTGGTCTCCTTGTCTGGGGGAGCTCAGAAGTTGATGATATACTCAAATCCCTCCACTTCTAACACCCCATGTTATAAGTCCAGTTATGAGTCAATGGACAGAGTAATTGACGGTATTTATATATAGAGAGAATGTGAACAATTGCCCGAGAATATTCCCCATAACACAACGTTTTTCTTATAGAAGACAGCTGGAAGAATTCTGCGGGGTCGTTTTTGGGCCGTGGAAATGTGTTTCTGTCTTTACTCAGGAAAAGAACAGCAGCAGAGCCTTTAGCTCATTGGAGTTCTTTTCAATGCCGCAGTCTCTATGGTAAAATAAAAGCTCATTCTCTGAACGCTATGCTGACTTCCTTTTCTGTCAGAAAAGAGATTTTTTTTTTAAAGTGACTTGGCTTTTTTTTTTATACATCGCATACAAGCACACGCACAAGTGAACATTCCCCTGAGGAAGATCCGAATGCTCGGGTTAACATGGTGGTTATTTCCCTGATCATTAAAAACACTAGAGAAGCCACATCAGCTAGGCGGCCAACACCCTGATTTACAGCTCTATCTGCGTCCTTCCTTTCTTTGCTGGCATCCCAGGGTGTAATCTAGGCAAGGCAGGCTTGTGCGCACGCACTTGAGACCTGCGGTACAGCATTCGCTGGGCTCAGGGGAAAACCTGGTGGGAGAATCAGGAGGGACACTGGACAGAAGCGGATGGTGTCTGCATGTATAAAGAAAGCAAACAAATGCTGGGTCCTGTCCGCAGGCTGAGAGGGAGAACCTGGCCATACCAGTGTGCCTACTCACTCACTGTACAGGACCTCACAAGGGGAAATAAGCGTTGGGCTATACATTTCCAAAGGTGACTTGTGAACAAGGGGGTTCTATGGTCACTCCCACATATGTTCTAAATTGGCATGACATACTTTAAAAATAAATCCTAAAATGTCTGTAAACTAGAAATTTTATAGAGAAGCATGGACCATCTCTTTCACTTCTCATCCATGTCCTATGCTCAGCACTTACCAGTTTTACTTGTGTTCTTCTTGGGTTCAGTTGAAGGACACGGTTTTTTTTTGTTTTTTTTTTTTAAAAGGTAGAGATGAATTTTATTGGTTTGGTTTTTGAGGCAGGTTCTTTCTACACAGCCCTTACATGTCCTGGAACTCATTCTGTAGACCAGGCTGGCCAGACTCACAGAGATTCACCTGCCTCTGCCTCCCAAGGGCTGGGACTAAAAGTGGACGCTACTGCACCTGTGAGATGAAAAATTTAAAATGTCAAAGATCACTGCTTTTTTTTTTTAATTTTTAGATCCAGCAGATCTTTTGATTATACTTAACATACAAAAATGTTTGTTTTAGGTTTTTTTTTTTCTATTTGTTATGCCAAGAACAATTTAGGAACAACCGCCCTTATCCTAATTCACCCACGGGAAATGTGTGGCACCCTCTGTGCCGATGCTGCTGTTGGAGGAATAAAAAGGGACCTGAAAAATAATTTCCCCTGCAAAGGATCAAAGTTTTTGAGATATTTTATAAGGAACTGATTGAGGCCCACAATTTCAAGTAATCGCCAGATAAATTAGATTTCGACAGAAATCCATCTCAGCCCTTTGTTTTCTGTGGGTTTTGCACTGTGACTTTTAGTAGTGTATATAGAGTTCCCTGTGAATGCTGCAGATATCCTGGGACCTTCGTCAGAATCACGCATGACATCTGGAATCTCCCATGAGACAAGTTTAACAGCCAGGGATTATTTTTTTTTAATCTGGAGCGTTAAAAATATATACAATGCTCGAATTCCAAAGACATAGGCATTTGTCACCAGTGTATAGATGCTTCTCCAGTAATAAGCTGAAGCAGCTAAAGTTTCAGGCCAGAAGAACCTGGGTCTTTATTACTGAGAACTGACCCGTATGAATGATTCTGGGCAGGACTCTGGCAGTTGGTACAAATGAGCCTCACTGATAAATATTTATGAACAGTTTTTCCAGCTGAACTCCAAGCCTGTTCTTCTGAATCTTGGGCGTTTTGTAGAGCCTGAGACCAAACCTGGCAGGTAAGTCCCCAGCTCTCCATCTCCTTTCTTTCCCTTGTCCACCCCCTCTCTGTGTTGCCCTTACCCAGAATTGAGTTGATGGCTTGTTTACTAGTGTGGCTTTCCATTTGTCCTTTTGTTGTTGTTTTTGCCCCCATCTGTCCTGGATTACTGAAGAATGTGGGATATCAATTTAATTACGATAACAATCTGGTTATTTCAGGATGGTCCTCTAAGTCAAGCTGTGACCCCTGGCATCTTCTCCTTCTGGACTGGATTAGAGGATCAGTTTTAGAACTGCAGGCTCAGGGGTCTTAGGAGAAATTAAGATCCCAGATGGACCCTGCTCTTCCTGGAAGCAACCGTCAAAACTTTATCACAAACTGTGAAGGAAAAGTCAGCTGCTGAGTGTCTGGAGACCCTTCCTGGATGGCGCTATGCTCAGCCTGGTACCTGTAGGCTGGGGTGACCTGTGGACAGGCATGAAGTAAATTATGTTCCATGCATGTGTTTTCTGCTCCCATGTGTGGCCCACCTGCCGTGGGGATGCAAGCTCACTCCAGGATCGATCACATTAGAGAGACAACCAAAGGAACTGGCTTTGACTCTTTTGCTTGTCATGTGCAAGCCTGCTGTCCATCAAGAGCATCAAGGGGCTATGTAAACGTAAATGCAATTTAAAAAAAAAAGCATTATAATCACAGACAACCCCCCCCAAAGGGTCACCATGCTATTGTCTGGTGATGAAGGATAGAAAGAATTTACTTGTAGGAAATTGCAGGAAGAATAAAATGGTACTTGGATTAAAATGACCTTTTGAAAATTTCCTCTTAAAAAATCTTAAGCCCCAGTTTTTAATCTTACAACCTCAAATTGTTTGCTTCCGTGTTTTTAGCATTTAGTAAAAAATTTCTGCATTTATTGCCAGGCAATAACCCCCTGCAAGCAGACTTGGGATAAAACTCAGCTTTGCCGGGAGAGGCACGCTGACTCAGATCCATTTGTCTCTCCAGAATGACAGGTTCAGCTTTTGCTAGGAAGGAGGGCTAGCTTAGGTACTTCAAGTCGTTCTTCCTGAGAGAAGATTTGGCTGTTTTCCTTCACTTTGTAGACACAGACAAAACAACCAGCCCGTGTTTCCAAAGCTGGCCTAGTCATTCCATGAAAGAATAAAAAAGGCTCTGTTTTGCCCCAGCACAACTCAGTATCACTGAAGAGACCGGAGGCCTCTCTTCTGGTGACAGAATGCTCCTGTAGCTTTGAGGAAGGTACTACGTGGGCCCAGGGAGGTGACATCCTGTCCAGGAGTCGGGGCTCCCCAAAGCATGCAGCAACTCACCTGTTTGGTGTTTGGTTTTTTTTTTTTTTTCTAAAAGCTACAGAGGGGACCTTTCACAACGTGTGGAACCCAACATAAAACATTATTACTTTCCCAAGCGTTTGACTGCCTTTCAGGATTATAAATAAAATGCGTTCAAACAAGTTGCCAGGCTCCAGAGACTCCTGAGAACTCGCGGGATGCTCCGATGCCCTATGTGCCTTTGGTGGCACCTGGCTTGGGCTCCAGTGTCACCCATGAGATACTGAGGGCTGGCTTCTGAGCTGAAGAGCTTATCTGGATGGTGACCCCCCAGTCACAAGCCATGTTTAAGGGTTCATGTCTGCACATGTCCACTTCCACATACCTGAGTCACACAAACACTCCTGAGGCCTGGCCCTGAAATTTGAGGGTGGGACAAGGCTGAGTCTGTCAGGTGAAGAGTACCTCAGTCCCCACCCCATACACCCAGTAGTGGGTGCAGTTAGCCAGTGAGGGGAGCCCTGGGGGACAACCTGAAGATTTGGATATGGAGGACAGCTGGAACTGTGTGGCCTCTGCGGTCCTGGGTGCCCAGTGCTCATAGCCAGTCCTTATCCGGGCCCCTTGGTCCATGCAGCTCCTAGAAACAAGGCCGGACCAAGCAGAGAGCATGAGCAGGGAGCACCAGCCATTTTGGAGCTGCAACAAACAGGAAGGGTGGCTGCTCAGGCCCCCATGGCTGTCCTGGGTTCAGAAGATCCTGTAGCCTTGTGAAAGGGACCAAGGGTCATCCAGGCCCTTGTAAAATGCAAGATGAGCTGGAAGTGGATGGAGCCCCTGCCCTAGAAAGGAGAACCAACCCTGGAGGTCCCAAGCAGGTACAGCACAGGGAAGGCCTCTGTCACCTGCAGAGGTGTCTGTAGGGCGGGCACATCAGCTCATCCCTACCAAAGGCAGCTTCCTCTGTTGATCTCTAGGTGCATTTCCTTGGGACAGTGTATGGAAGAGGTATCTCGGTGGACTGGCAGACCCCAGTTTTTTACTCCCTAAGCACCCTACCACCAACTCACAGGAATGACACATTCCTCTGCCCACCTGCCTGTCACCATAGCCACCGGCTTCCTGAGATATTCCACTGAAGTGAAAGATAATGTCATTTCCTTTTTAATTCCAAATGTTGGTATGCTTCATGCCATTACTTTTCTTGCTTTGAGACAGGTTTAGTTTGTAGTTTAGACTGTCCTAGAACTTATTATGTAACCGATACTCACCTCGAATTCACAGCAATCCTCCTGTCTCAGTTTCTTAAGTGCTAGGATTACAGCTATGAGCCACCACGTTGGTCCGCTGGTTTAATTTTAAACATTGGCTCTCCTACAGTCCTGCTCCCTGCTTGGAAACCCCGAGCATGAGTAGGCCAAGGACCACCAAGCCACGTCTTCTGGGACCAGTGTAGAGCTACTTCACTTGGGAGGACTGATTAGCAAAGCAGGCCCCCTCGGGGACAGCAGAAGGACAGTACCAGTTGGTTCTGCTATAGAACTCACTGTAGAGCACGGCTCGGAAAACCCAGGGATTGACACTCTTCACAGTTAGAGAGGGGGCTCTCAACATGTGGGTCATGACCCCTTTGGCAAACCTCTATGTCCAGAAGCATATATATGATGATTCATAACAGTAGCAAAATTACAGTTATGAAGTAGCAATGAAGACTATGGTTGGGGTCACCCCAACATGAGGAACTGTACTGAAGGGTTGCAGCGTTAGGAAGGCTGAGACCCACTGAGTTAGAGGAAAGGGTTCTATTGGATGGTGTAGCCGAGACGATTAAGGGTCATACGATATAACCCGAAAGGCTCAGCACGTCCTGTTTGTAGCAATATGTTATGCTCTTTGGACGGAACCGGTACCCAGCTCCCAAATAAATCACACATGGAATCTTATTCTTATTTATAAATGGCCATCCTTAGCTTGGCTTGTTTCTTGCCTACTTTTCTTAAATTAACGTGTCTACCCTTTGCCCTCTGTGTTTTTCCCGTTCTCTTGCTTTAAATCTTCCTCTTACCCCATGGATTGTGCAGCTGGATGGCTGGCCGCTAACGTCCTCCTCCTTCTCTGGGTATTTTTCCAGAACCCCTTCTAGTTTTCTCCTATTTATCCTCTCTCTCTGCCTGCCAGCCCCGCCCATCCTTTCTCCTGCCTCGCTATTGGCCATTCAGATCTTTCTTAGACCCTCAGGTGGTCAAGACAGGCAAAATACCACAACTTCAGTGATAAACGCAACAACAAAAGTCACACACCTGAACATCATATCCCCAACACCTGACCTCCCCCTCACTGCTCACTGTCATGGAGATATCCACAGGTACTTCCGCCTGCCGGATCAGGGCCCTCTTGGTGGGAGGTGACAAGAAGCAATAGGAACAGCTCCACAATCCATGTTCCTGCTCTGTCCGGCCTCTGAGGTTCGCTCCAGGCACCTTTCTGGTAACCGTCCTGCTCTTTGCTGTACCACGTTCCTACCCGAGCAGGCATGTAAATGCTGGACTGGTTAAACCTGAGATTTCCGGCCCTCCCCAGAGACTGGGCTGCAGAGACTGCTGATGCCCAGCGCTGGTCTGGTCCTCTAGTGCCTGTCAATCCCAAGCACAGTGTCTAGAGCATGCCTGTCAGACTATCTAGGAGTGCATCCTGGATGTTGCTCAGCACCATGCCAGGGTGTAAGACCATAGGTCTGCCGAGGGCTCTCTACACCACAGTGTGTCACAGCCTCGTCTCTGGAATGGAAGGCCTGGGACCTCCCATTGTAACTGATGCTGCCGCCGCCACTGCTGACCCTGGAATACACCAAGTGCAGAGAGAAGGGGAAATAACCGTCAACACAGAACTGGCCCTCAGCTGTAAGGACATCTGGCCACTATGCCTCTCATACCTCCTGGGACACACAATGTCCCAAGGCCTTGGTGTTAGTATTCACACAGGGCCCCGGCAGGATGCGTCCTCAGCTGCAGCCACTAAACACCTGCACACATTCACTATGTTCCCTTTTAAAAGGTGGGCCTTGCCCACCTCCTC
>JAQHUG010000004.1:9099074-9110825 GCA_028555095.1 Dicrostonyx torquatus
AAAAAAAAGTGAGAAACAGAGTAGACACACACACACACAGAGGAAAGAGAGAGAGGGACGAGAGAGAGAAGGTGACACAGAGAGAGAGAGACACAGACACACAGAGAAACAGAAAGAGAAGAGAGAGACACATACAGAGAAAGACAAGGAAAGAGGAAAGGGAGACAAGAGGGAAGAGACAGAGACAGAAAGGGACACAGAGAGAGACAGAAAAGCAAAGAGAGAGAGAAGAGAGAGGTAAGAGAAAGAGCCTCTGGCACTACTGAAACAGTTGGGTGACACAGGACAGGGGCGGAGCTTAAGAATGCCCTTGAGACTCGCCTTTTAAACCACTGTCAACAGACAACGCCGGCAGGGGGAGGGACCTGTGATGGCCACGCCCCCAGGGCGCGCTTCCGCCGCTCTGTGACGCCATCAGCGGGCGACACGCGGGGGCGGGGCGCCTCGCTGGGGTGCTGCGGCCCTGGCTGGAACTGAGTGGACCCGGCTGGGAGGAGACGCGGAGTTGAGTCTAGCTAGCTGGCGTGGCTGGCCGGAGCATGGCGGACCAGATCCCCCTGTACCCGGTGCGCAGCGCGGCGGCCGCCTCAGCCAGCCACAGACGCGCGGCCTACTACAGCGCCACCGGGCCCGGGCCGGGTGCCGACCGGCGCGGCAGGTAACGGCGGGCCCGATCCTTCCCGGCGCCGCGGGTCGTCCCTGCCGCCCGTGGACCGTGAGGGGTCGCCGAGCCGGGCGTCTGCCAGGCCGCGGGCTCCAGAGCCGGGGGCGGCGGGCTGAGCCGCGCCCAGGCTCTCAGGGACGCCGCTCCGCCTCTCCCGTCGCGTCGGGAGTCCCAGAACTTACCGTGTGGGCGAGCTGGCCGAGGTGACAGGTGCAACTCATATTGAGTGTGAAAAGCACGCCTTCCGAGTGTCACTGGTTTTTCCCCGACGCGAAGCGTTTATTAGGCCCACTTGGTACTGAACCACGAGTGTACGGCACAATACTTTCTGTTGACAGATGTTTTGGTAGACATGGATTATTTAGAGAGGGGCCATAGTTTATCAATGCAGTTAAAATGTGCAGACCTTGCTTCAAGCGGAAGTCTCATACTCATATATAATGTCTCTTACACAAAGAAAATAATACTATGATTTATAAAAGAAACTTTAAAATGGAGAGTTTGTCTAGGTCATATCCCCCACTTTTTCCTTCCTTCCTCCCTCCTTCCCTCCCTCCTTCCCTCCCTTCCTTCCTTCTTTCTTTTTCTTTTCTTTTTTTTTTTGAGTCAGGGTCTGACACTGTAGAGCAGTGGTCTAGAACTCCTTATCCTCCTGTCTCCACATCCCGAGTGTTGGGCTTACAGGCATACACCATCATGCCTGGCTCAGTACTTTTTAAACTTGGTATCTGAGGCCATTTATCTTCAGGCTGATTTTTCGTACACTAGAACCTAAGTGTAGCATTTTACTTTCCATTTCTCATTTTCATCCTTACACCCCTTTTCGTGCCTTCTTTTGGGATTATTTGAGCAAACTTTCCTCAAGGCAACTTCACTTTGTAGACCAGGCTAGCCCAGACTAGCCTTTAGCACTCATAGAACTGTTTTGACTCATGTACCGTGATTTTCAGTGCATCTCCCTGTGTTGCAGCCACTTAAGAGCGGCTCTAGACATTGTAGTATATACACGTACAGTGCACCACAGTGTACTATAATTTAAGTGTAATATTTACCTCTTTATGTCCCTTTAGCCAATTCCTTGGTAATGTTCTTGTAATGTTCTATGTAAGCTTTGTGTTATACAGATGTTCCCCTTGCATGTATTGGAAGCCCACATCTGACAGTGTTGTAGCTTTTGTTTCTTCTCTCAGTTTAGAAACCTCAAGAAGAGAGTCTCTTGCAATTGAGTCATATTTTTGACCTTTTTGTTGACTGCCCATTTTCGGATATTCTAGAATTTCTTATTTCTCTCCATTTAAACAATTCTGTAGTGAATCTTTGGGAGTAGGTGTGTTGAAAATAGGTTCTCTTAGTTTTCCTTTATCTGAGGAGGTCTCTGTTTCCCCCACATTTCTGAAGGCCAATTTCACCAGTATAATACTGGTGTTGTGTTGACTGTTAGGGAACTTCAGTGTTTAAATAATTCCCACTTACCTAATAGTGTTCCCAAATACAAAAGAAATGAACGTGCCACTCTCTTTAGATATGTAGTATAGGTGTATATGTATAGGAAAAATTGTAGCAATGTGTATTGTTTGGTAATGTGTGTTTTCAGACATCTACCAGGAGGCATTCCTGGAGGAAAAGGAAAAGAACTATATTGCAAATGAGAACGACAGTTCTTTCAGCATCTGAAAAAGTTACGCCACAGAGAACTCGTGATTCTGATGAGCAATCCATTGTCAGCTGAGTTGCTTTCTCTCTCTAGATGGGATTTCTCTTACCACTTAAAAAAAGATGAGTAGTTAGTATGAGTTTTTCATGGATTTCTTTTGGTTCATCTTTTTATTTTTTTTGTGTGAATACTTTTGAGCCTCTTTCTCTGGCATTTCTTTATCTGTGGCATTGGTAATACTTCAGAAGTTTTTCCTTGTGTTGTTTCCAGGTCCCAAGTGTCTCACTTACTTGAGGTCCATTTCCTGTTCAGGTTGGCCAGTTCCTCTTGTGTCTCAAGTTAGCCAGTTCTCCCCTCTATTCTGCTCACCTTTTCGTCTTTAAATTCCACTTGGTTTTTCTTCATGTTAGCTCTCGCTGGGGATTATTTTTGCATTTATTACTCATATATTTACAGTTGCCCACTGAAGCTTGTTTGTATATGTAATGTATATGTTCTTGTGGGTGTATCCATATGTTCATGTATATGTATTTATGTGTATGTGTGTGTGTAGGCCAGAAATCTATTTGGGTATCTTTTTGAGTTGTTCTCCATCTTGGGTCCTTCCTTCCTTCCTTCCTTCCTTCCTTCCTTCCTTCCTTCCTTCCTTCCTTCCTTCCTTCCTTCATAGAGTCTCTCTGTTGTGTTGTTCTGGCTGTCCTGGAACTTTTTGTGTCGACCAAGCTGGCCTTGAACTCACAGAGAGCCACCTGGCTCTCTTTGAATCTGGACTCACCGTTTGACTAGGCTGGCTGAACAATGAGCTCAGATGTTCTGCATGTCTTCAGGTCCTCATCTCTAAGGTTATAGAAGCGCTGCTCTGGCTTTTATGTGGATGGTAGGGATCCAGTCGTAAGTCCTCATGCTTGTGTGGCAGGCATTTTACCAACTGTGCCATCTGCATAGCTTCCCATTTTCTTTGTGTTTCTGTTTCTAGGAAGACACATTATGACCACAGTAACTTTTTTTTAATAATTTATTTTATGTGCACTGTTGTTTTGCCTGCAAATATGTCTGTGTAAGTATGCTGGATCCCTGGAACTGGAGTTAGAGACAGTTGTGAGCTGCCGTGTGGGTTTGGGAATTGAACCCAGATCCTCTGGAAGAGCAGCCGGTGCTCTTAACCACTGAGCCATCTCTCCAGCCCCACAGTAACTCTTATAAAGCAAAACATTAAATTGAGATCGTTACTTTTAGTTTCAGAGGCTTAGTTCATTATTATCATGGCAGGGAGCATGGTAGTTTGCAGGCAGAAAAGGTTCTGGCTGCATCTTGATCAGAAGGAAACAGGAAATTGTCTGTGACAGTGGTTGGTTTCTTGAGCATAGGAAATCTCAAATCCTGCCCCTACCGTGACACACATCCTCCAACAAGGCCACATCTCCTGCCACTCTCTATGAGCTTATGGGGCCAATTACATTCAAACTACCACAACATTTAAGCATTTTTTAGTGATAGATTTTTTTTCCAAGATAGGGTTTCTCTATGACTTTGCAGTTAGTGATAGATTTTTAAAATTCATGTCAGAAAATTTTGTGATCTGTAATTTTGATGCTAACATCTCTGGATTTTCTTTTTCTCATTCAAATTGAGATTTTTTTTCTTCCTTCCCTTCTTTTTTTCTTTTCATTGCATCCTGGACACTGGATATTGTGTGATAAGACTTGAGCCTTGTTTAATCCTCCAGTTGTACCAGACTTCCTGTGGTATCATCGTAGTAGTACCTGGGGAAATGGCAACACACTGCCTTGAATGGCCAGGTTCCCTACATAGCTACCTTTGACTCCTGTTTGCTCCCATTTGAAATTCCCACTAGTCTTGTTGGCTTGGGAGAGGGGTGTCTGGTTACTTAAGCCTGAAGGCCCCACAATCCTAAGGTCTTTATATCTGGAAAGTGGTCTGGGTTCTTCACATACCCTATTTCCTCCTTTCTTCCCTTTTCTCAACCTCCTCCACTGCGTGTGCGTGCGTGCGTGCTTGCGTGCGAGAGAGAGATTTTAAATAAATTAAATCCAAGGATTTATTTGCTAGCCAAACCCCTTGTCACCAGTGTATTCCTTCAGCTCTACTCTTTCATTTACAAAGTACTTTTTTTGCTGGGCGGTGGTGGTGCATGCTTTTTATCCCAGCACTCCAGAGGCAGAGGCAGGTGGATTTCTGTGAGTTTGAGGCAGCCTGGTCTACAAAACCAGTTTCAGGTTAGCCAGAGCTCTTACACAGAGCAACTCTGTCTCTAAAAATCAGTAAAAAAAGAAAAAGAAAAAGAAAATGAAAATCACTTTTATTATGTATTTCTTGTTGTTTAACAGTATTTTGATATTTGTGTATTTGTCTTCCCATACATATCACTAATTTTAAGTTTGCAGTTTTTTTTGGTTTTTAGCTCAGTCATGGAAATGTGCAGCCATCACTGCTCAGTGCTGCAGCGTTTTCATCATCCCCAGCAAACAGACTGCTTTGTGCCCTGTGCCCTTCACCACACCCCAGCCACCGCAACCTTCATCTTCACACCCTCCCTGCTGAGTCATTCCGATCTATAGGGTTTTTGTTTTTTGTTTGTGTGAGGTTTTTGATTTCTTTTGAATAAAAGTAAAGCATCTGTTAGTTTTGTGTTTGTTTCTCTATTTTAAGTGATGACTGATTTCCTCAGATTGGCTTTATAGCTGGAAGATGACTGAATGACAGTGAACATCAGGGGGTTGTTTGCCCATGTTGGTAAGTACTTCTTCTCTGAGTTTCCCAGCGGTGGGGTTATTGGCCCCGCATAGAGGCACTTGCCATATTATAATAGCTAAATTTCATTCTTTAATAAGAGACTCCTGCTGAGAACAGATGGGTGTTGTCTGGTTATCTGCAAAATATTAGTGTTTCTTGGTGTATGTAACACAGGTTTTTATAATGCTAGCTTTCTTACTTCGATGATCTGTACATAATTTCTTTTGAATTCTAAAAGTTTCATGATTATGATGATCTAATACTTTAGTAATTATAAAGATGAATTTTTTTGCTGTGATAATTACAGCTAAAGGGATCTGGCTCATTTGTGGTGTTGGGGATGAGCCCAAGACTCTGTCAGGAGCACTCAGCCTCACAGTGAGTCTTAAGATGGTGCTTTTCTGCTTGCTCTCTGGCCCAAGCTTTTTCTTTGAGATTTCAGAGATTTTTTTGTAGAAGTTAACAGAATTTCTCTGGAAAGGGATCCATAGTTCAACTTGAAAATGAGAAATTGTTTACACTTTTCAGAGTAGGCATGCTTCAGTTAGTGTTCTCACATCTAAGTATTAGTGTGAAGGTAGAATTGATAGGAGGGTCCATAATAATTATAGGCAAGTAGAATTTATGTCCTGAGCTAACAGGCCATGGCCCTTAGCATTTCTGTATTTGTATTTATTTTTGTGTTTAATAGTAGATATTATGTCACTAATTATAGCTCAAAAGTTTCTTTCTATGTATAATATTGGTATGATTTCTTCTTAGAATTCTTAGGTTTCTTATAGAACTTTTTAGAAATCACTAATACATTGGGGCTGGAGAGGTGGCTCAGTAGTTAAGAACACTGGGGGCTCTCCTGGAGGACCTGGGCTTGATAATCAATCCCAGCACCCATGGCAGCTCACAATCATCTGCTAATACAGTCCTAAGGAGTCCAATGCCCTCATCTGGCCTCATGAGCACCAAGCGAACACGTGGTGCACAGACATACATGGCAGGTAAAACACCCATACACATAAGAAAATAATAAAAAATTTAAAACACAGAAAAACCCCTACTAGTTTAATGTTGTGGTTACTTCCCAGCTGAAGGGACTGGCTAGCCTTTCCCCCTGTGCTTGTTATTTCAGCCAGGACCATGCATTTCTTCCTGGTACTCTTTCCCTTGTTCCTTTGATGGCGGTGCTGGTCAGCACTGCCTACCATTAGTTTTAGTCTGCTGGTAAGGGGCAGAAGTTGCTCTCTAGGGCTACACGGTTCAGTGTCAAGGTGCTCTAATGCCAGCATGCCTTCTTGCTTTTTCTGGGTGGCCCAAGACCATGAGCCAGCCTCCTTCCTCTGTGATACTGGTAATTTGTCCTTTTTGAGGGTGTCTCACAGAGGAGTACCTTGGGTTAGGTCCTGTCCCGACACTGAGACATAAAGCTCCTGTCACACATTTGGAGAGGCTCAAAATGAAAGCAGAATACCCACGCTTTAGCAATCATGCCTGTTCTCTAGTGACCCATAGTACCTTACAAGGACATTTGGAGCCCAACATCCATGACCGAGGTACCTTACAGAAATGACCACGGGACAGGAGTGACCAGACTCAAAAACAACTTAAGGCATAAAATTTACTACTCAGCAAGTTAATGAGATGCCTGCCAGTTCACCCACATGTAGCTAGATCTCAGATGACCCACAGTTATGAGACCAAGCAGTTTCCCTCCAACAGCAATAGAAGAACTTCAACTACCCCATGGCCTGATAAACCCTCTTGCTTCTTATCACTGTTTCTTTAAATTCTCTCTGCCTTTTCACGCACTTGGTGAATTCTTTGTAGTTTTTCTACTTTGTTAGCATGCAGGCAAAGGGCGTTACGTTTTCTAAAGTTTTGAGCATTAGGATGTACTTTAAAATTTTTAACATAAATACTCAAGAATAGTTTGAAACAGCAGAGCTTCAGACACTTAAGGTAGCAGGTGAGTGTGAGGTAGTCACTGCCCTGGCCTTCTCTCTCTTAGGTCCATGGAAATTGTGTGCCCCTCAGTCCTTGAGCAGTCTGTTGCTGCCTGCGGCAACAGCTGAGATGGCGTGTCCTCCTTGAATGAGGCGGTACACTCGGGTCTGTGTCATCTCTTCTGCTTTCTTTGTTCGCATTGTTTTTACTCATTTTAAAAATGTTTCCAGAATTATACTTAATTGCTGGAAACGTTGATTTCTCTTGAGTGACAAACCAATTAAGTGTGTATGACACCAGGCAACAAAGACACTTAGGATTCTCTGCTTATCCTGCCTCTGGGAAAAAAAATCCATTATTCATCATCTTATTGTTTTTAAATACTGAAGTAAAATTTTCAGTACAATAGGAAAATTGCTTTGGAGAGGGAACAAATTGCTTGCCAGTTCAAAGGCTGCGTTTCTGCAGTCTTGGTTGCTAAACGTGGTATTGCTCAGATTCTGAGCTTCCAGAGCCCATCATGCTGCTCTTCTGGCATTCAGATTGGTAAGAATGCGACTCTTGCAACGTGATCATTGAGAGAACCTTAATGAAAAAGATACTCTAAGAACTCTTATGTATATTAGCTGGTGTTTTGAATTTTGATTGTAGTTTGAATAAATATTCATTTTTCTAGTTTTTTAGAAAGTTTGTTGAAAACATAATCTTATGCAGAAAAGAAAAAGAGGACCATTTCAGGGAGATACTTGCTTCAAGCTCCTTCGTGCCCTCCCCATCTCCTAAAACGTGATTTGTAGAAGGTAATATGGAGCCACTAAGATGAACCGACAGTTTGATTGGTAGAGAGAATGTTTAAAGTGGGAGAAAATAGGTGCCATTTCTTTCAGTGTACTTATGCTTCACAGAGGTCTTCCACGTCATACCCTTGGTGCCATTGAGGGCAGGGGGGATGTAACCCTGCACTGTTGCCTGTAGCCTCAGGAGCTCCTCTGGCGCAGGAGTCAGGATGCTCGACTGCTGCGGAAAAGAATTCCAGGCCAAGTTAGTAGGAAGTAGCGTCAGACTTTAGGTTTGAATACAGATTTAAGCTCGGCGTTTAGAACAACACAGGACAGGTCTAAGAAGAGCTCCAGGCCCAGGCCTTTAGTCCCAGGATGTACAAGGTGGAGGCAGACTGGTCTCCTGAGTTCCAGGCCAACCTGGTCTATATAGTGAGACACTGTCAAAGAAAAAAAAAAAGTAAAATAGCATTGGGCCTGTGAGAGGGTTCTTTAGGTTAAGTTCTTGCTGTGGGAGCCGAGGAGCTGGGAGGAAAACCAGTTCCTAAAAAGGGTCCTTCTGACTTGCACATGTGCACAGACATGTGTACACATGTGTAATTTAAATAAGAGATCAAGAAGGCAGTATTACATACCCAGAAGTGTGCATGGGCTTCTCAAAACTTTGATGTTTCTCACTAAAAGCTAGTCACATGATTTTGTGGCTTTTGAATTATAGTACTATAAGAAATTAAAAGATTTAGTAAAAAGTAAGGTTTGGTAAGCTTACCTAAGGCATCTTTATTGAGGAAATGAGATCATGGGTTGGGGGTGTGGCTTAGTTGGTTAGAGTGTTTTCCTGCCTCTCGTGAAACTGAACATAGTGAATGGGAGGCCAGTTTGGGCTACACAAGACCCTGTCTTAAAAACATCACCCTAACCCATCTAAAACCCCAAACAAAAGAGTGAGATCATAAGGTGGCTTTTGAGGTGTATTGATCGTCTTTAGACTCATAAGATAAAAGCATCGGTCACAGAGGGCTAAGAAATACTCTTATTTATAAACAGGTCATAAGGAAACCAAGACATGCTTTTACTGATGGCATGGTTCATAATCTGGTTTGGGAGACCCTCTTGATTCCCAGTCTGCAAGGGTTAGGAGCCCCTTTCCTTTCCCATGATTCTTTAGGTTTTCCCTGTTTTTTTTTTCCCCCTCCTGTACCAGCAATATGATAGCCCATTTTGCATGTGTGTTTGTGTTATTTTATGTGTATGAGTACTTTGTCTGCATGTATATATGCACGTGCCATGTGTGTCTTGGTGCCTATAAAAGCCAGAAGAGGGTGTCAGATTTCCTGGAACTGGAGTTATGGACAGTTGTGAGCTACCATGTGAGTGCTGGGAACTGAACCTGGGTCCTCTGCAAGAGCAGCAAGTGCTCTTAACCACTGAGCTATCACTTCAGCCCTCCTCTGTATATTTGGTCATGAGTACTAAAACCTTTTCTGTTTCCTTGGCTCCTCTTTCAAACAGTCAGTGCAGTTCTGGTTACCTTTGCAGGTCAATTTCTGCATGTTTATTTCCATGGATAATGTAAACCTGCAGTTATGGTTGTAGAGGCAGTAAGGTCTCAAGTGAGTTTTAGGCCAGCGTGATCTATATAGTGAGGCCCTATCTCAAACAACAACAGCAGAAGAATTACTTTGTCCTCGTGACAAATAAGGCAAAGCTTGGTTTTAAAGTCCTTTTTGGAAATAAATTATTCTCAGGCATAGAGCTGCTAATAAATAATAATTTGAAATGAGAATAAAACTCCATTCTGGTGATTCCCTGGCAGTTCGAGTCTTGTCCATGTTGTGTGTCATGACTGTCTCTTTTCTATAAACATGGCGAGAACAGTCTTTGGAGTAGTATGGCTTTGTCAGTTTTAGATGTGCTTTGTATCAGTTTATTGCATGTGCTTTGAAGATGCATCTCCAGTACTTGCACACTGCTGCTCCAATGCCTCTCCCTCATCTTCAAGATCCCTGCTCGCTCTGGGCAGTGGTGGTGCACTCCTTTAATTCCAGCACTTGGGAAGCAGAGGCAGGAGGATCTCTGTTGGTTAGAGCCCAACCTGGTCTACAGAACGAGTTCCAGGACAGGCTCCAAAGCTAAAGCAGAGAAACCCTGTCTCGAAAACAACAACAACAATAATGAAGGTCTCTGCTCTCTGGCCCTTTCAGACCCTCCATTGGGTGATTGTTTCCCACTACATAAGGAAGTACACTGCTGTTTCTCTTACTGCTGTAAGAAATACCTGATAAAAACAATTCAAGAAGGGAGGGGGTTTACTTTGGTCCTGACTGTGTGGTCTATTCTCATTGGGAGAGAGAGGAATATGAGGCTCCTCGCCACATTGTGTCCAAAGTCACCAAGCAGAGAGACACAATATTGGTGGCCAGCTTGTCTTCTCCTGCTTATTCATCATGGGGCATCAATCTATAACATGGATGCCCACACATTGAGAATGGGTTTTCCCTCTTTAACCAAACCTCCCATGAAACATTCTTCTCATGGATGTAGGCAGAGGAGGTTTTAACTCCCATCAAGTTGACAACTAAGGTCGACATCACAGGGAGGCTTGTTGGGTTTGCTTTCGTTCTGGATCTCTTTCTCCGTAAGTAACCTGTTAGTTTACTTGTTTTGTCCTGTGTGCTTGTAACCATCACATGAGCAGGGCACGTATGCTTGTCTGATGCTGTGTGTTCATGCCTAGGACAAGTGTAGCACGTGTGGGCTTCATCAGGCTTGTCTAGTCTCTATGGCCTGCTGACTGAAGAAGCCCTTAGGAAAGGTTTTGCATCCTGCTTTGTAATATAAGTGACAAATATACTTTTTATCAGTGGTCTCAGCCTTCTTGTGCTTCGACCCTTTAATACAGTTTATCTTGTGGTGACCCCAACCATAAAATTATTTTTGTTGCCTCTTCATAACTGTAATTTTGCTACTGTTATGAATCATGTATCATATCTGATATACAAAATATCTGATATACAACCCATGTGAAATCCCAGTCATCTCCATCCCCTCACATCTTCTCTCTGCTCTTGCAATCTTCCCCTCAAACAAAACAAAATTTAAAAGAAAAACCAAAGACCAAACATAATAAACAAGACAACAACAACAACAGCAGAAGAAGCTCACGGAAGCTGTAGTATGGCCCTTGAGTCACACAGTCTGCCTTTAGTCCTTTCATCTTTGCTTGCAAGTCTTCACTGCCTCATGTCATTGATGTCATTGGTCTGGCTTCTGCTACACCACTGATGCTGGGCTCTCACTGGGGCTCCTCTTGGATATCCTGTGTTGTGGAGATCCTGCTGTTTTGGAACTGTAGGTTCATCCTTTTTACCTGTTCCAACAGTTCATAGATGAGGTGCCAACTCACAGTCCTGGTTCTGGCTTGGTCAACCCACCAACTTTCCCTCAGTCACTACCTGGGCGAGCTCTCCCATCAGGTGGCTCACCCAATGCAGCCTGCAGCAAGGAACAGGGTCACTTCTTTTGCTCTCAAGTCCTGGTCACCCCCTACCAGTCCAGCTCTACTGTTTTGTCCAGGAAAAGTTTAGGGCCCTCTCTCTGGATTGCTGTAGGGGACATTTGGGGGTTGGCGGGTAGTCAGCTCTCCTGCTGCAGTATCCACTGAAGGGCAGGGCCAGCTATACCAGGGCCACTGAAGAGTGGGACTAGCTCAGCACAGCGTGATTCCAATGACCCCCTGTGCTAACGTGGGCCATAAACATAAGCACAGACCCCAGCTGCAGTGGGACCACTTAGCTGCAGCTTAGGGCTGGATGTCACCGTGGCCCTGGTGGAAGCATGGGCTACCCAGATCATTGTGGCCCTTGGTAGCAGCATGGCCTTTGGATCAACATGGTCTCAGGTGGCTGACCAGACCCTGGACATCCACAGAGCCCTTGGTGGTAACGGAAGCCATGGACATT
>JAQHUG010000004.1:9132304-9156356 GCA_028555095.1 Dicrostonyx torquatus
AGACAGGGTTTCTCTGTGGCTTTGGAGCCTGCTCTGGAACAAGCTCTTGTAGACCAGGCTAGTCTCGAACTCACAAAGATCCGCCTGCCTCTGCCTCAGCAATCTTAAAATGTATTGAATGATGAAATTTATTTCACATTTGAAAATAATGTAAACAATCAAGTACTAAAAGATACTAAAGCATATGTAGGCTGCTGTCCTCTGAAAACTGGTCTGTTATTTACCTATTTTCATATGAATGGCTTTCTGTTCTGAGAGCTAGTAAGTCAAATATCCTTAGTCATGTTTGCATCCATTGACTTGTTCATTATATGTTTTTAAGGCTCAGTGTCTGTGCTAAAAAGTACACTGGTATTATATTTTATTTCTGTGTATGTATGTATGTATATTGTCCTGTTTCATAAATACTGGGCATTTAGAGTTTTCCTTTTGGTACTCAGATATTATGTGTGTGCTCATTAACTTGCTCAAAGCAGAAACTTTTAGGGAAGTGTACTTTTAATATAGTTGAAAGTCCTAATTATCTTTAAAATTATATCTCACAATTAGGGTAATCTTAGCACACCTTTTGAAAGCTAATGTCAGAAGTAAGTTACTCTGAATCAGCATACTTTCTAATGATGGAGATGTGTTTGCATGCTTTGTCGAGTTTAACTATTGGTCGAAGTATTAATACATTTTTGTTAAGGGGATTTTTGCTAATTTCTTTTTTCCTTTTTAGGTTTTGTATGAACAATTCAAGTTTTTCTTGAATCTTTATTTTCTGGTAGTGTCCTGCTCACAGTTTGTACCAGCATTGAAAATTGGCTACCTCTACACCTACTGGGCTCCTCTGGTAAAATACTTCTATAGTCATGCTATATTATCTAATGCTTAGTATATCAATTTTAAGTTGACCGTATTTTTTATATGGCATTTCTGAGCATCACTGAACTTCTATGAGTGCTGTAGTAAATGTGTTGTCAGCGCACTGCCTGCAGAGCTGCAGATGTGGAGGTCCCTCCTCCTGGAGGGGGTCACGTGTGTCTCGCCTGTGGCCTTCTACATCTGTACTGGGGTAGCAGTGGCCTGCCTGCTCCTGCTGCTCCTGCCTGTGCTGTGCAGTGTAGCTGCGGGGAAACGCTGCAGTCTGGCTCTGTTGATTACTCTCCTGACACTTGGTTGACGGTGAAAGTTCTGAGGTGTCTGATTGCAGGATAGTTTCTGGTTGCTTGCCCAGTGTTTTCTCAAAGGCTGATAATGGTATACCTCTTTCAGATATATTCTTTCTTTATAGTTTTAAATAATTTGTTGATTGTTTTGCTTGCTTTCTTTTGGTTATATGATCAGAAGTATTACAACAGGTAAACTTACTCCCTCTATGCAAGAAGGTGAAATGTTGAGGTGTCTTCTAAATGTGACTTTAGAATTGAAGGTCTAAGGTCTGCTCTTTAGCTGATCCATGCTAGATCATGGCCCTTTTCCCACCTAGAGACTTCTCAGGGAGGCCGTAGAGCTGAAGGGGAGTAAGGGCCTTGGCCCAGGTCAGGTCCAGTAAAGTTGTACTGAGGTGTTACTAATGATTTCCAGTCCACAAGCCCTAAAAGTATGGTAGATTTGAGGAATAACAGCAGCGTTCCATGGCTGTATGGAATATAAATACAAAATTACTGAATAAATGAATGCATGTTTCACTTGCTAAATGTTTCATTGTTGTGAAGAGACACCATGACCATGGCAACTTTTATAAAGGAAAACATTTAATTGAGTTGGCCTATTTACAGTTCAGAGGTTTAGCTCATATTGTCTTGGCAGGAAGCATGAAGGCATGGAGGCGGACACGATCTGGAAAGGTAGTTGAGAGTTCTTCTTCTGGATTGGCAGGCAGCGCAGGCGGCTAGAAGAGAGTGTGGCACTGGGCCTGGCTTGAGAATCTGAAATTGTAAAGCTCATCCCCAGTGACACACTTCTTCTAATAAGACCACATCTACTCCAAGACCACACTGCCAATAATGACTTTCTTATAAGTCTGTGGGGGCCATTTTCATTAAAACCACCACAAGCAGTTAGGTTTAAAGAGACATTGGCACTGATCTACAAGAAAACTGATGTTTGACACACATCCACTGCAGCATAAATCTGTGTGGGCCACTCCTTTGGAGGGTTATCAGTGCGTATTAAAGACCTTTAAAATGAACTTACTATTTTGAAGGGATTTATTGTAATGTAGTGCTTGGTAAGACCAAAAAATGCTTAATACTGTTTTTGAGACATTTTAGAATAAAACTTCAAAGGCTATGAAACGAGAAAGAAGTCCACAGGAGACAGAGGTGTTGAGGAGTGTGGGGAGACCAGTAGGACACATGAGACAAGGAAGCTATGGGGGTGGGAGGAAGAGTGTAAGGCAGGGGTGGGAGTAGGGGATAAGAGCCCAGGGGGAAAAAGAAACATTTTGTTTGAAAAGGCTGTAATGAAGGGGAACACTGTATATGCTCATTAACAGATCTTAAAGTGCATGTAGGCTGAATTCACAGCTCTGGTCAGCTCCTTTGTATCCAGCTCTACCACAGGCAGTGTTGATACTGTGAACGAAGAGAGACAAAATCCTACCCTGACAGAACCTGAACTGTCAGGGAGAAGACAGTTTAGAAACAGATACTGGGCCAGCTCAGAGAATAAGTGCATTAACTTGTATTTCACAGTGAAAACGCAAAACCCTGAGCAAAGCTCCCTCGTTATCACATGACCATTCTCATCGTGCTTCACTGGGAGGTAGTCTGGGACTGGGCCAGTGTTTGCGTGACTACCTTAATCTAACTGTGTGATGTTTTTATTTGTGAACTCATTATGATAGAGTGATTTTTAATAATAAATCAAACCTATCTTATAATTCTGAAATAGATTCCATATGGTTAAATTAAAAAAAATTTTTTTGGTGAGTTTGTAATTAAAGAGCCAACAACATAGCAGAAGCCTTAGATTTGATGATGAACCAATGTGCTCGCTAACTTTCAGATTTCTGCTAAATCAGATGTTAAGATGTTAAGATATGTCCACAGCACGAGCATTCATCAACAGTCATCCTTCAGATCTCTCAGATACAAGTTTTGCTACTGCCACATCAAGAAACAAAAGAAAACTTTAAAAAAATAATTCAATTCTCATATCTAAATTTGACAACCAAATTCAAGTCATGAAAGAAATAAAAAGAACTTTTCATTCCTACCCCTTACTTGCATAATGAACTAGTTCATATTAAAATACATATCTAAATACAATTAAAGCCTTATCTGCCAAAAAACATGATAAAGCACTTCAAGAACAAACCCATACCTAAAATCAAGCCAATAAACTTACAATGAAGTCAGAACTGGAAATGGAAAAAACATGAAAGCAAGGACGTTGCCTTGGTGTATTGTATGTTCTATGGATGCGTAAGCAGTTGCACACGTGCGTGCGCTCACATACATATACACACATAGACATACACATACTCATACAAATACATACAAATTCATTCTAAACCCTGGGTAAAATAGCCAACTTTATGAAAAGATCAAATAAAATTCTTAATAAAGTATCCAAATAAAAGCATTTTCCTTTTTTATTTCTCAAGAAGCCTTTGGGAGACAAGCAAAAACCAGGCAGATCTCTATGAGTTGAGGCCAGCCAGGTATATATAGGATGTTTCAGACCAGCCAAGACTACATAGTCAAACCTTAGCAGTAAAAACTAATTAACTAAAAACAACAACAACAACAACAACAACAAAAAAACCTAGTGAAAGCAGAGTTAATAAAGGCAAAGTAGGACTGACTACACTGTGCTTCGGACTTTCAGGGATTTGTATTCTCAAACTATCATCGTTTAACTTGAAATAAATTTTAATCCAAACCTCAAATATTATTTAAATGATGAGTGAATTATAGAAAACGGGAAGAAATAAATACATTAAAAGCATAAATATGATTTTATTTAGTATTAGCAAGTATTTATTGTTTTAAATTTTTGCTAATGCTATATTACCTTTATCAAAAATAATAAAAGTAAGCCAGCCATGGCGATGTGCACCTTTTAATCCTAGCACTGGGAGATAGAAGCAGGCAGATGATTGTGAAGTTGAAGCTAGCACAATCTACCTAGTGAGTTACAGGCTACCCAGGATACATGGTAAGGCTTTCTCAAAAATCAATAAATAAACTCTAAACTCCTAGAAAGTGTGTAGCATACATAATGCTTTCCAAATGCACATAAGTAGTTATGAAGAAACAAATTATTAATTACAACATTCTTCAATAGCAAAAATTTAGAAACAACCTATCAAGAGAATGGACATACACATTACAATATAATCCAATTAAAAATAGAGATATAAAGATGAAATGGATATACATGTGCAAAAATGGACCAATTTCATAAACCTATGTTAAGCCAGAAAAGCATGTTGCCGTAGGATACAAAGTAAGGTAATTTTCACAAAATTCTTTTAAAGAATACAAGACAATAGTGTACCCTATTTTATTCCTGAGTCCTAAAAGTTACTAAGAAATGCAGAAAGTTACAATCTTACCTTCCATTCCGAGCCTATGTCTAGTTGCCTACAGAGCAAGTCCTAGGACAGCCAGGTCTATACACAGACACTCTTTCTCAAAAACCAAAAGGAACAGCAACAATAATAGCAAAGAGCAAATCAAAACAAAAAAGAAAACAGACAGGCTTCTATGGGATGATAATAAAATATAATCAAACAAAAACTCACGTGCTGGTTTGCACAGAGCAAACTGCAGAAATAGATACCCACTCCTTCACACTCTCGGTAATCATATCAAAATACTAAATAATATATATGTATGTATATTATATAGGAATACTATATATATTATATATAATATTATCTATAAGGTAAAAAGAGAAGAAACAATATAAATAAGATAAAATGAAGATAAACAATAATGGATCAAATTTTAAAAAGTAAAGAATATCCCCGATACAACATTGTGAGTCAGGGAATCTCCAAAGATATCCTTGAATTCATTTTCTTTTGGGCATCTACTGCTGGACACACAGCCACCTGTAAGAGTAGTTTGTTTCCCCAGTGATACTCTCTTGAAGGAAACTAAATTTTCATTTGTGAGTGGTTATCAATTGGAGATGGCTTCTGGGCTAGGGATGGAGACATGTCCACTTCTCCTTTCAGCTCTAGGACCCCATCTGCTTCAGACCTGTGCAGACCTGTGCAGACCTGTGCATGCTGCCTCAGTCTCGGGTCATATGTGTACTGCTCCTGTTGCTTTAGAGGGCCTGCTTTCCTTTGCTGTCCTCTGACTCTTATACTTTTTCTCCCTCTTCTTCCTTGTCTTCCCCGAGCCCTGAGGGGAGGAATTTGGTGGAGAAGTCCTGTTTAGGACTGAGTGTCTCAAGGTCCCTCACTACATAATGTGAATCTCTGTATTTGTTCCCATCTCCTGCACATGGACGTATCTCTGATGGCTGAGCAAGGCACTGATTTATGAGTATAGTGGAATATAATTAGGAGTCATTTTATAGATGGTTTTCTTTGTTTGTTTCTCTTTCTTCCTGCTCCTTCTTCCCCCTCCTCCCCCTCCTCTCCCCTCCTCCTTCTGCCCTCCTCCTTCTTCTGCCCTCCTCCTCCTCCTCCTCCCTCTCCTCCTTTTTTGATTTTAAAGAACAGTACTATTTGCTTTTACTCTGTCTCCGGGCTATCTAGTTTTAAGTTGTTCACCCAAGCATTGTTGTGTATGGGTTCCAGCTCATGGGTTGGGCCTTAAGTCAATTCAGGAATTGGTTGATTATTTACACAAACTTTGTGCCACCATGGCACTACCACCATACAGGCAGAGCACCATTGTTCATCCCAGGGTTTTGTAGCTGGGTTGGTGTTCATATTCTTCTCTTATAACATTCTTGTACCAAAAGACTCTAGCACTCAGAGTTGCAGGCTCTGTGTAGGCACCAGCTCAGCCTCTCCATGTGCAATGAGTTGTGTAGGCATTATCCTCAGCAGTGGGACTTGCTATCATTTTGTCCAGACAACCTATAGTTTTGGCAACAGCCTTGGTTGTTTGGGGGTTAGAGTTAAACCAAGATATTTTATATTACTTGAGGCTATTGTGAAAGGTGTTTTCTCTGATTTCTTTCACTGGCCATTTGTCCATTGTACATAGGAAGGCTACTGATTTTGTGAATTAATTTTGTATCCTGCTAAGTTTGCTGAAAGTATTTATCCACTGAAGTAGTTTCTGAGTAGAATTTTTCAGGTCAGGTATGTATCCTATCATATCATGTAAATACAGGTACTTTGACTTCTTCCTTTCTAATTTGTACTCCTTTGATCTCCATCAGTTGTCTTATTGCTCTAGCTAAGACTTCAAGTACTATATTGAATAGATATGGTGAGCCTGGACAGTCTTGATCCTGATTTTAGTGGAGCTGCTTTGAATTTCTCTCTGAAGTTGATGTTGGCTATGCCCTTGCTATAAACTGCCTTTATTATGTTTAGATATGTTCCTTGTATCCCTAATATCTCCAGGACTTTTATCATGAAGGAGTGTTGGATTTTGTCAAAGGCCTTTTCTACATCTAATGAGATGATCATGCTTTTGTTTTCATTTTATTTATATGGTAGATTATATTTATTGACATATATGTATTGAACCATCCCTGCATCTCTGGGATGAAGCCTAGTTGATGATGGTGGATGAGTTTTTTTGATGTGTTCTTGGATTTGGTTTGTAAGTATTTTATTGAGAATTTTTGCATCCTGTTAATTAGGGAAATAAGTCTAATTACCTTTCTTTGTTTAGTCTTTCTGTAGTTTGGTTATTGAAGGTAACTGTGTCCTCACAAAACAAATTGGGCAATGCTCCTTCTGTTTCTATTTTGTGGAAGAATCTGAGGAGTTTTAGCACTAACTTCTTTGGAAGTCTGGCAGAATTCGGTGCTAACACTATCCTCCTTGGGCTATTTTTTGTTTTTTGCTTTTGCTTTTGTTTTGGCCTTTTAATGACTGCCTTTGATTCCTTAGGAGTTATAGGTCTATTTAATTTGTTTATCTGATCTTTGATAAGTGGTATGTATCAAAAAATTATTCATTTCTTTTAGATTTTCCAATTTGGTGAAGTACAAGTTTTTAAAGTTTGTCCTTGTGATTTTTCTGGATTTTCTTGGTATGTGTTGTTATTGTTTCCTTTTCATTTCTAATTTTATGAATTTGGATGTTTGCTCTCTGCCTTTTAGTTAATTTGAATAAGGCTTTGTCAATCTTACTGGTTTCCTCAAAGAACTGTTTCATTGATTCATTGTATTTTTTTTGTTTCTATTTTATGAATTTCATTCCTAAGTTTATTTCTTACTGTCTTCTCTTTTTGGGTGTGATTTCTTCTTTTTGTTCTAGAGCTTCCAGGTATGCTTTGAGGTCACTCCAAGTTTCTGTTTAGTCTCTAAGTGCTGTGAACTTGCCTCTTAGAATCATCTTCATTGTGTCCCATAAGTTTGGGTATGTGGTATATTCGTTTTCATTCAATTCCAGAAAATTTTTAATTTCTTTCTTTCCCCATATTTTTCTTTCAGTAGTTAGTTGTTCAGTTTCCGTGAATTTATAACCTCTCTGTTGTTTCTGTTTTTGTTGATAGCCAGTTTTAACCCACGGTGGTCAGATAGGACGCATGCGCATGGTGTTATTTCAATTTTCTTTTATCTGTTAGACTTGCTTTGTGACTATGGGTCAATTTTGGCAAAGTCTCATGAGATGCTGAGAAGAAGGTACACTGTTTTGTGTTTGGGTGAAATGTTCTGTAAACATTTGTTAGGGTCATTTAGTTTATAGCGTCTGTTAGTTCCAGCATTTCTTTGTTTACTTTTGTCTGGATGATCTCTCTGTTGGTGAGAGTTGGGTATCGATGTCTCACTATCATGTATGAGGGTCAGTATGTGGTTTATGCCACTGTAGTAGTTCTTGTATGAACTTTGGTACGTATATTTCTAGAATTGCAGTGCCCTTTTGGATTTTTCCTTTGAGTATGTAGAGTCTTTTCTTATCTCTTCTGATTAGTTTTGGTTTGAAGTTTATTTTTGTCAGATATTAAAATGGCTATACTGACTTGCTTCATAGTTCTATTGGCTTGGAATATCTTTTTTCTCCCCTTTACCCTGAAGTGATGTCTATCCTTGGTGTTAAGTTGTAGATCTTGGATGCAGCAGAAAGATGGGTCCTGTGTGTGTATCCATTCTGTTAGTGTGCATCTGTTTATGAGAAGTTAAGACCACTGATGTTGAGGCATACCAGTGGACAGTGTATATTTTGTTGTTGTTGTGGTGGTGGTGGTGGTGGTGGTGGGTCTGTGTGTGTGTTTTTCCACTTTTGATTTGTTTCTCCCCGATTATTTCTTGTGTTTTGTTGGGTGTGATAACCTCTTTAGATTTGAGTTTTCCTTCTAGCCCTGTTTGTAGGGCAGGCTTTGTAGGCAGATACTGCTTAAATTTGGTTTATCATTGAATGTCTTACTTTCTCCATCTATTGTGATTGAAAGTTCGGCTGGGTATAGTGATAAGGGTGGACATCTGTGGTCTGGTAGAGTCTGTAGAACATTTCCCTGCCCGTCTGGTGTTTATAGAGTCTCCATTGAGATATCACTTGTTACTCTAATTTGTCTGCCTTTATATTTCACTAGGGTTTTCCTGGTTCAGTATACAATCTTTCTTTGTTCTGTACATTTAGTGTTTTAATTATTATGTGCTGAGGGGAATTTCTTTTCTGGCCCAGTCTATTTGGTGTTCTGTATTCTTTTTGTAACTTAATAGGCATTTCCTTCTTTAGGTTAGGGAAATTCTATGATTTCATTTAAAATTTTCTTTGAAATTTTCTGTGCCTTCTACCTAGGTTTCTTCTTCTGTTCCTATTATTCTTAGATTTGATTCTTTTAGGCTATTCCAGATTTCCCGGATGTGCCAGTTTTTTTTTTTAATTTTTTCTTTGGCTGAGATATCTATTTTTTTTTCTATTGTGTTTTCAAGTACTTGAGTCTCTCTGCCACTTCTTGCATTCTGTTGGTGAGGTTTGCCTCTGAGTTTATCTTATTAGAATTCCTAAATGTTTCATTTTCAGATTTCTCCAAGTTTTGGTTTTCTTTATTCCATTTCCACTTTCAGGTCTTGAACTGTTTAATAATTTTCTTCCACTGTTTATGTTTTCCTAGATCCTTCTTAAAGACTTCTATCATATTTATAAATGCAGTTTTAAGGTTGTTGTCTTATACTTTAGCAACATGGCAATACCCAGTCCACAGGGACTGTTGTGGTGTGATGCTAGGATCTAGTGGAGACACACTGTACTAGATTTTGGTGATTGTGTTTTTATACTGACTTTTAGTCATCTGGGTTTGGGAAACATTGTAAATTCTGGCTGCTGATACCTGGTCTTGTCTTTGGTGGGTATTTTGTTCCTTGGGTACTGTGTCCTCTAGTTCTTCGGAGAGTGTGGTGGCTGTGTGTTGTCTAGTAGGTAATTCTGGGATCCTGAGAGGCATTGCCAATGTGGGTTCCAGGTAAAAAGTATTGGGACCTGATAATTAGAAATGGGGATGAGCTGGCTTGGGGGCTCAAGGGATACACCGGAGGGAAGAAAGCAGGGAGTTCCACCTTGATCTGCTTCGGCCCCTGGGAACGGGAGCAGAATGTGAAGAGAGGCTGCAGCTTGTAGTCTGCTACAGAGCTGCTGATGAGACCTGGGGGCTGGATGTGGAGGAGAGGAGGAGAGACGCTCTGAAGCTCTGCTGCTTGCTTCTCTGGCAGCCTTGACTGGAGGATTTCTAAAGAAAGCCTGCTGGAGCTGGGGCCCGCATAGCAATAGGGGTGGGGAGCAAGGCAGGAGAAGATCTGTGTGACCTGGGGGTGAGACTAGGATGAATCTGGGAGGAATGGAGCTGCAGTCAGCCTGCCTGCTTCCCTGGCTGGAGTCTGTTGTTTTCTTAATGACATCCATTCTGACTGGGAGGAGATGGGATTTCAGTGTAGTTTTAATTTGCATTTCTCTGATGGCTGTTGAAGCTAAGCATTTCTCCATATGTTGTTCTTGGCCATTTGTTCTTCATCTTTTGAGAACTGTTTTCATTTTACTAGCCCATTTATCATTTGGGTTGTTTGACTTGGTGGTTTTTTATTGTTGTTGTTGTTTGCATATTTTCTTTCATTCACAATAGTTCTGTTTTCCCAAGCAGGTAGTCAATGTGGATGAGAAATGAGCCTAAAAAGTGTCATATTTCTTTTTCAGTCTCATTCTTTCTTTTGTATTTAATGTGTATGTGTTTAGAGCTGAAGTTACAGGGTGCTGTGAGCCACCAGCTGGTTGCGGGGATTGAACTTTGTTCCTGGAAGATCTGTCAGTGGCCTGAACTGTTGAATCTCCTCTCTACCTCTAATTTTTTCCTATAGTTTATATTTTTTATGAAATTTAATTCATTCAGCCTTTCATTCACTTGGACATTTTTTTAATTAGAAAGTTTAAATTTATACAATAACTAACAAAAGATATGTTATCAAGATCAAAATAAAAATGAAACTCACAGGAAATTGTTAAATATGTAGAAATTTGCAAAAACAGGATATCACAACGTTTTCAGTAGAATTACTAACCAAGAGGAAATATATCTGAAAGTGAATTTGAGTAATTCCTAAGAGAATATAATCAAGAGTTTAAAATTTTTCATAAATGATTAGATGGTAATAGAATCAATCATGACTTTTTAGGTTTTAAATATAGCATAGATAACATTTACTGTGATTTAATTATAGGGTAATTTTCTGTTGAAAGTAATTTTTCCCCTGTCACAGGCCCCTTTTCTAGTTTCCTGGCATTTACCCTCCCTCACTCCCACATAGATACACTTATATAAAAACTAAAAAGCTGAGCTACACACATGAGAAAGAACACATTTTTGTCCTTATGAGCCTGTGCTACCTCAATTTATGTAATAGTTTCCAATTCTATCAATTTTCTTGCAAGTTGCATAATTTTATTTTTCTGTATGGCAAATAAAACTCATTGTTGATATGTGTACCATATTTTTATTGTCCATCCATCTGTTGATGGTCATCCTTGCTGTTTTGAGTAGAGTAGCTGTAAAGCTGGGCATGGCGGTGACCCCATTGTAATATGCGAAACCTTTGGAAGGCCCTGGAGTTGTATAGCTGGGCTTCTAGCTTAGAAGAAACCTCCAAACTGATTTCCACAGTGGCTTTACAGTTTACATCCCCAGCAGCAGCAGTACGTGTTCTTTCCTATCCCTTCTCCAGCATTTGTTGTTCCTGAGACAGTCCCTCCGACTGGCATGAGCTGGGCTCTCAGAGTAGTTTTGATTTGTGTTTTTCTGATGTGAAAGGACGTTGAACATTTTAAAAAATATTTATTGGTTATGTTAATTTCTTCTTTTGAAAACCCTCTGTTCAGCTCTCAGCCTGTTGTTTGTTTAGTTTTCTGAATTCCTTGTGTGTTGCCGATGCCCCCATTTACTCTCTACTCAGTTAGCTTTTTATTTTGCTATACAGAAGCATTTTTAATTTAATGAGGCCCCATTTGTTGATATTTGGCCTTATTTCCTGTTACTGAACTTCTATGAAGTGCCTCCTGTGCCCATACCCTACTTTTTCCTACAGCATTTTCAGAATTTCAGGTTGAATGTTAGGTTTTTAATCCATCTAAAGTTGATTTTTGGCAGAATGAGAGATACAGGTACCCAGTTTTCCTAGCACCAGTTGTTAAAGAGGCTGTTTTCCCAATGAGTAGTATGTGTGTTTTTGTAGTGTTTTTATTTTCATTCATTTTGTGTCTTAGGGAGTAATATAAATTGAAGGGGAAGAAGTAAAACTAAATAATAATTTCCTCTGCTTTTTTTTGTTCTACTTTCTAAAATACTTTTTGTTTTTTATAGGGATTTGTCTTGGCTGTTACTATTGCACGAGAAGCGATTGATGAATTCCGACGTTTTCAGCGAGACAAGGAAATGAATTCACAATTATATAGCAAGCTTACAGTAAGAGGTTAGCAAGAGACTTAATCCTCCTAGCATTTGCATAGTATAAGCATGTTAGAGTTAACATAGAAAGGGGAGCATGCTCGTTCTGGCCTTGAAAGCTCATGTGACTGCATGTGGGCTTCCATTTTCTTATAGTTTATAATGCTAGAATTTCAGGTAGAGTTTTATTCATTTTCTTACATGTGTATGTATGTGTGTGTTGTGCATATGCACATATGTATATTTTCATATTTATACACAAACACAAATGTATGCATACACTCACACAAACCTATATGGTATGCTCTGTTAGAATGCTGTAACAGATATGAAAGAAACGTGTTGTGTGATGCACAGTAGCTCTTTAAAGCACGTCTTAGTTTTAAAGACAGCCACAGAAATGAGTGTTGATATCATGGCATTAAGCATCTGAATAAACGTCATTTTGCAGTGCAGCCACAGGTGCACACACATAGTGCTGTCCCCGCATGGGGTCCTTTACAAATGCTTAAGAGTCATTTTCAGTCTGTAGTTGGGGGCAGTTTATCAGGAAGAGAATGGGGCACGCTGTTACAAACAGGGATTTTGATAGTAGAAAAGAGGGGCACCCTGAAACTCTAAATGGGAGCTATAACCTGGAATTCTGTTGAGAAGTAAGGTCCGAGTGGATACTGTTTGTTCTGTCTCTGGACATATATAATGATTAACTTACTCAAAAAAATCCCCTTAAGCCTTTGTTTTTAATACCTTATTGAGTGTGTGTAACTTCAGGTTGATTTAAGACTTACGATCAGTGTTTTTGCTCTGTTCATCAAGTTGTGTAACCATCACCATCATCTAATTTTAGAACATTTTTAGCATTTGCAAAAGAAACCCCAAATTCACTGGATCATCTTTTCATGCTCTCTTCCTTTTCTCCCACTGAAGTCCTAGGTGACCTCTGCTCTACTTTTCCATCTCTGGTTTTCCTTACTCTGGACAGTCAAATGTATGGAATCATGTACTGTGAGGTCTTCTGTCATTGGCTTCTTTGTCATGTTTTCAGGGCTTAGACATGCTGTAGCATGAAGTAGTATTTTATTTTTGTTGACAAGACCCTGTTGGAGACACATTTTGTTCATCTAGTCAACACTGGTGGGCATTTGAGTTGTTTGTATTCTGTGACTGTTACAAGTAACAACACTCCTATGAACACTCCTATGAAATTGTTTACCAGCTTTTCATAAACATTGTTTTCATTTTCTTGGCTATCTTCCAGCAGGGAGGTTGCTAGACTGGGCAATGACTCTTTAGCATTTTGAAAGAACCACCACCCTATTTTTTAATTGGCTGCATCATTGGCATTCTTGCCAACAGTGTACATGGGTTCTGATTTTGCCTTGTCTTCACCAGTTACTGTCTGTCATGTTTATTGTAGTAGTATGGGTCTTATTTGCATTTGCTAATGATTATTGAGATTGAGTGTTTTTGTATGTTTATTGGACATTTGCATATCGTCTTTGAACAATTGTATATTCATTTCCTTCAACCACTTTTTAACTGAACTGTTGGTCTTTCTGTTGCTGAATTGTAAGTATTCCTTAAGTTGCTATCTTGGGTAAGCCTTTGCCAGATTTATGATTGCAATATCTCTCCCATTTTGTGGGCCTGTATCTTCACTTTCTTGATGCATAAACATTTTATTTGGTCTAATTCATCTACTTTTCCCTTTTGTTTGGTGTTGTAGCAAAGAAATAATTGGCCAACTCTGTAATGATTTCTCTGTTTTCTTTTAGCTATACGCTTACCTCTACATTTGAGTCTGGTCCATTTTCATGTACAGTGTGTTATATTGGTCCACTTTGGTTTTCATAAATATAAAGTTATTTGTAACCATATGCTAAAAGACTAATCTCTCCACTCTTATTTTTTAAATAAAATTTAAAATTACACTTTCTCCCCTTGTCCCAGGCCCTCCCGCTCCCCACTACCCTTCCTCCCTCCCCCTGCTTCCCTAAGAGGGACCAGGGTTCCCTGCCCTGTGGGAAGCCCAAGGCCCTCCCCCCTCCATCCTGGCCTAAGAAGGTATGCATCCATATAGATTAGGTTCCCAAAAAGCCAATACATGCAGAAGAGATAGGTCCCCGTGCCATTATCGTTGGTTTCTCAGTCAGCCCCCATTGGCAGCCACATTCAGAGATTCCGGTTTGGTCCTATGCCTTGTCCTTGTCCAGCTGGTTTTCATGAGCTCCCAATAGATCAGGCACACTGTCTCAGTTGATGGGCCAGTCCCTCGTGGTTCTGACTTCCTTGCTCATCTTCTCCTGCCTTCTGCTCTTCGACTGGACCTTGGGAGCTCAGTCCATTGTTCTGATGTGAATGTGGGTCTCTGACTCTATCTCCATCCATCAGGCGAAATTTCTATGGTGATAATCAAGATATTCATCTCCACTCTATTTTTAAACCATTAAAAAAAATGAAGTGAGTTGGGGAGATGGCTCAGTCACTAAAGTGCTCACTGCACAAACATAAGGACTTTTTGCGTTAGGATTTCCAGCACCCATGTAAAATGTTGGGTATCAAGTACTGGTTGTAATGCCAGTACTTGAGTTGGATGTATGTTTGGGGAAGGGAGACATGCAGATTCCTGAAGCTTACTGGCTACAATCTAGCCATAACATTGAGTGCCAAGTTAGTGAGAAACTCTGACCCCGAAAGAAGCAGAGCAATGGAGAAAGAGAGAAAGGGAAACGGGGTTGGCCGACTTTTGTGCTCTCTCCCTCCTACCCTAAATCTGTCCTAGATCTGTAGCCTAGGGGATGGGACCTTCATTCCGGGTAGGTCTTCCCTTCTCAGAGGCTCTCCTGTCTTTCAGCTTCTTCCTCGGTACAGACAGACCAGAGCAGCTGTTTTCCAGGCCCTTGTTTGTTGGTCATAATCTTCCTACCAACCTTCCCTCCTGATAAATCGATCTGATAAAGTTTAACTTACCATCTTCTTTGTTTTATTATCATGGTTATGATGTCCTAAAATCTTTTTTGCATAACTTAGATTCACAAAGATTTTCTTTTCTGTTTCTGTATTTTCTAGAGATTAAGTATTCATTCATAACCATTTGAGTAAAATCTCCCATATAGTACATAGTATGTGTCTAGGTTCTTTTATTGCATACAGGTACACAGTTGTCCTAGCTCCGTTTCCTACAGCCTAGCCTTTCCACCTTCTCACTTTGTTCTGGGTTCTTTTTCCTACTCCATCATCTTAGTTGACTTTTTGTCTTAATATATGCTCTTCGTAACTGCTGTTACTTTATACTGTAATCATTTTTATGGGACTGTCATTTCTTCCACGTTGCTGTTCATTTTAAGAGAAATTTTGAATAGTTTGGGGTGATATTTCCCTGTACTCCTAGGATTATCTTGTCAATGCTTATACCCTCTCTTCCCTGGAACCCACTAGAGGCCACACTGTTGTTTTTTTTTTTTTTAAATGAGAATATTTATTTATTTATTTATTTATTATGTATACAATATTCTGTCTGTGTGTATGTCTGCAGGCCAGAAGAGGGCACCAGACCCCATTACAGATGGTTGTGAGCCACCATGTGGTTGCTGGGAATTGAACTCAGGACCTTTGGAAGCGCAGGCAATGCTCTTAACCACTGAGCCATCTCTCCAGTCCCTAGAGGCCACAGTGTTGATTGGGATCACATTAGATACACTGTTCAGCCTTGGGGAGAGTCACCAGTATCACTCCTTTTACTCTTATGTCTTTTTAATATCTCTCTGTTGATATCTTGTTTATTGCAGGGTTGGTATAATTTTCTTCATGTTTTTTTGTGGTCGCCATCTACTGAGTGTCTTGAATTCTGATTTTCATTAGATGAACTTGATTTAAGATTTCACTAGGCCTTTGTTTCTTTGTATGTATTTTTCTGCCTCTCCATATTCATTTACACCTATATTGGTCTTTATGAGGTTGTCATGGTATTTTTTTAATGTCTCCTTTAAATTTTCCACTTAAAGCGTTAATCTTTGGGTGAGTATTTAATGCTTCAGGGTGTAGAACAACTTCAATGTTTTTCACATTTGACCAATATTTTGACTTCTATCAGTGATATCAGAATCCTGTTTCACATGCTTATGTAGTACAGAATGCCAAACTATGTTTAGGTCCATTTGAGGAATTTTTAGTAATCCTTTCCTAATCTTAAACCAATGCCCATTCTAAAATTTGTTATTTTTAAAAGATATTTACTTATTTGTTTATTTTTGTGTGTGTATATGCACTAGTGGAAAGCCAGAAGAGTTGAAAGAGGTTGTGGGTCTCCATTGTTAGTGCTGGAAACTGAACCTTTGCAAAAGCAGCAAGTGCTCTTAAATATTTCAAATGCAATTTAGTTCAAATGTCTATTACTTTGATATGTGCTAAGGAATAGTAGTAGGAAGACATTAAAAATATGCTTTCCATGATTAAACCATTGTAGTTCTGTAAAGAGAGAAAACTTCATTCATACACTAGTAAAAATAGTGTGATTCATAACATCCAGTAGTCCTTCATCTGAGCTATGGTTTTTCAGGCGACATTTCTGGTATTGCTTATTGCAAAGTGTACATGTGGTGTGTTTTGAACCCAGACTGCAGCAGAGCCGTGGAGCAGCAGGTTCAGCGCTCCCTGGAAGGCTGCGATTCCTATTCGTCTGAGTTTGGACTTTGGGTGGTGTTCACCCAGAGCCCTTTACCGTTGCTAGTGTTCTTGTCAGCCCTGCATTCAGGTGACCCATGGCTTAAGAAGGCCTGAGTTGCTTGAGTATCTTACCTGTCAATGTGGACTGTGGAAATTTGTAGTGAGGTGGACTTCTTTGTGATCACCTTCCACTATTCTCTCTGGGCACTTCTTCCCATATGGCCAGACATTTATTTTCCTATTCTTTCTCTCATTCATATTCTCTTTCTCCTCTAACTTCTTTCTTTTCCTTCCTTCCTTCCTTCCTTCCTTCCTTCCTTCCTTCCTTCCTTCCTTCCTTCCTTCCTTCCTCTTTTTTTCTTTCTTTTCTTTTCTCACTTTATTTATTTATTTATTGTTTTCTCACTTAAAGTTACAGTTTATTTGTAAGGAGACGAAGTATGGAAGAGGGGACCCAAATATCAAACCTGCCTTTCAAGGTAGAGTTATCTGTGCAATAAAGGAGGAGGGAATTTAAAGTGCACTTTGAGAAACTGGTGATGTCAGTGTGCTCTGTGGTGGTGGTGCTGTTCGGGGTCCTCTGACATTAAAGGGCAGTCATCAGTCACTCCGTAGAACCAAGTAAAGTGGTTTAGTGAAAACAGTCTTGAAGTTCCAGAATAGTAACCTGGACAGCTGTTATCTAGAGGTGTTGTCTAAAGCAGAGCTGGTGGGGTGACTAGTAATTCTAGACTTCCAGAAGGAATGATTTCTAACCCAGTTAACATCAGCAAGGAAGAATATGGCACCTCACAGTGAGGAATAAAAGACACTGAGGGTTATAGTTAGGTAAATGAGACTGCTCAGCCTTTTATTATCTAAAAACAGAACTCTTTATCTTTGTTTTTCAACAGTTTTATTATGCATCCTAATTGATCTGAAACTGCTGTGTGGGCAAGACTGGCCTTGAACTCACAGAGCTAAGCCCTGCCTCTGCCTCCACCTCAGAGTATTAGAACTAGAGTACACCACCACAGGGGGCCAGAAGTCTTCCTTTTTTAATGGTAACATTTTCAGGTCTGTATTGTAAGAGATACTTCTGAGCTGTAAAAGATACATAGTTACAATTGAGAATAATTTTCCCCCAGACAGGGTAAGACTACGTAACCCATGCTCCCCCCAGACTTACTAGTGCTGAGGTTACAGGCATGTAGCACTGCTCTAACTAACTGCACGACCTTTTGGTGAACTGAGCACCATAGTAGTTTTTAGGACATGTACTGAACTTGGCTTTGGCCTAGGTACTCAGATTTTACTGGTGTTTTATTGCTACTGTTTTGGTGATATAGGGAATTGAATCCAGGATTTTGTTTAAGTTCTTTACCTTTGAGTTATAACACCAGACCGTTTAAATTTTGAGGCCAGGTCTTCTCCAGCTGTCCCCATATCCACTCTTCCACTAGCATCTCAGGTCCTTATGCTCTGCTCTCATCATTGCTTTCTGTCACACTGACCACCTCCTGACGTGCCATATGACGTTTTAAATTTTCGACATTTGCGATATGTGTAAGGAAGGTCCCTAAGCCAGGGCTTGGATAGTGGAGGTGCTGCATTCTGTCTTCATGTCTCACTTGGGGTTTGCTGTTCCTCTCAATTGACAACTGAGAACAAGCCAACTGTGATCTACCTGCATGAGAGCTCTTCTGGGCCAGGACACCAAAACAGCTGTTGATGGTTTGTGTGACATGAGTGGATCTCAAAACCAAAACACTGAGAAAACAAGAACCCAGGTGCAAAAGATGAGTCATTGTATGATTCTACCTAACAGTGCTTTAATGTGTAGCTTCATTTGGCTCTATTTATTTATTTATTTTGGTGTTTGACACCAACAGTATCATGTGTACTCTATTGTGTTTGCTTCTTTTAGTATGCTTTTGAGATCTAGGACTGATGGTATAAAGTCAATCTCTCTACTACAGTAGGAATCCACTGTAAAGTCTTCTGGCTTTCCCCAACCATTGGCCGTTCTGAGCCAAACGTCTATGGATGTTTTCATTTAAGTTTTAGTTTTTTTTTTTTTTTTTTTTTTGGAGAAATACCTAAAGGTGAAATTCTTTGGTCACCGGATGGATTCTTAGTTTTGTTTGTTTTTTAGTTATAAAATTTACTTTTTAAAAGTGGAGTGGGGCATGCTGCAGCATGCATCCTCATCCTGAAGTTTAATAGTCACTCAGATACTAAATATGTTTAGCATTTTAAGGTTAAGCATATAAGCTTTAAAGGTGTTTATCTTACTTAGGTTTTTTATTGCTGAGGTAAAGCACCATGACCAAAGAGCAAGTTGGGGAGGAAAAGATTTGACTTACACTTCCACATTGCTGTTCTTCATTGAAGGAAGTGAGGACAGGAATGCAAACAGGGCAGGAACTGAGGCAGAAGCCATGGAGGGGAACTGGGGGAACTGCTTACTGGCTGGCTTCTCGTGGCTTTGTTCATGAGAGAACCAGGACCACCAGCCCAGGGATGGCCCCACCCACCATGGGCTGTGCCCTCCCCCATTGATCACTTATTCAGAAAATGCATTCAGTTGGTTCTCATGGAGGCATTTCCTCAACTGAGGCTCCTTCCTCTGATGACTAGTTTGTGTCAAGTTGACACAAACCTGCGAGTGCAGTGTGTGAAAAGTACAACTGGTCTTGATTTGAGTCGCTGTTGTAAATTTACAGAACAGTGTTTGCTGTGTGATTAAGAGTTCTGGGATAGAGGGTTTTGTTAATGGAACAAGTGCAGGAGTGAGAGTAAGCAAGGATCACTGCAGGTGCAGGGCGAGCTACTAGGTTGGCACCAAGCAGGCCAGTGAAACAGCAGCAGACATTAAGAAAAGGCAGAAAACTGATCTGAGGTCAGTTATAAGGAACTTGTATCTTATTATACAGATCATTATTGTCTTCTAAGTTATTGACAAATAATGGAAGCTTGGGGGTTTAGAGATAAACCTAATGTTTACATTTTTAGTTCTTTGAAATCCAGATTGAAGGAGAGAAGTTACAAGTGGAGTCTATTTTGTGTTACATTCTGCATATATAGATAAAATGAGGAGCATCCCTGAAACTGAGAGACTGGGCACACACGTAAGGAGCTTCTAAGGGAGAACACACTGCTGTGCTCCTTGGTCTTTGCCTAGAGGAAAACTCAGTTCCAGGGATGGGCCATGTGGGATGCTCAGCCGCTCTGCCTTGGTAGCACAGTGTCAGATCATATGGTGACTGTGCAGAGCTGGCTCCTCCAGTGCCCCAGGGCTCCTTGCCGGAACGTGGAAGGAAGCTATTTAGGTTCTGTAGTGACGGAGTCACCAAATAAAAAAGCAAGCAGTCTCATGAGTGCAAGGTTAAACCGTCCAGGAATTTAGGTCCTATTAAAACAGTGTGAACCAATTTTCAAACTGTAAAATCGTGAACTTTTAACTAGACACAGTTTAGGCAGATGCTCTGTGGTTTGCTATTTAGCCCTCTATAGTTCCTTTTTAAAGGACAGCTTTCTGTATGCCCACGCTTAACTCAGACTGACTTAACTTGACTTAATGGTCAAGTGGTTCTCCTGAGACAACAGACATACACTACCATGACCAGCTTAGCCTTCTAACATATTGTTCATAGCATAAAATTATTGTCTCAAAACATTTGATACTATTTAACATAAACTTTCCCCTTAAACTTGTAATCACTGATTCCATAGAAATGAAAGCAGCCATTATAGCATGTCTAAATATTAAATACCATACGGTAAAATAGCCAACCTTTTGGTGATTTAAGGGTTTTATGACAGAATAAAAAATGGCTGTGCCTTCTATATTTTAAAATTATTTTAAACAGTTTATTATTTTACATCATCTAACTGCAGGTTTTTCTTTTCCTCCTTTTTAAATGTGTGTATTATTTAAACTGAATTGGCTGGCCAGGAGAGGAGAGAAAGTGAATTTAAAGACAGCATAGGGATTCTGTGGAGAGTGGCCCAAAAGGTCCGTGGCAACCCTTCCTATTTCATCCTTAGCTGTGAGAACAACAGTGACTAGAAGCTTAGCATGGCCATGTTTGCAATGATTAAAAGACTAATTCTTTTGTAAGTGTTTGTAATTACACTTACTGACTGGGACACTATGGTGACATTTGTTTTATTATAATTCTAAAGAACATTGCTGTCTTACGAATAAATGTAGTTGTAGCCTTTCTTAGTTTGCCTCATTGAAGAGCACGGGGAATGTAACAGTAAAGATGTGCTCTGTGCTAAACAGAGCAACTCCAGACACTGGTGCCAGTGAGACTCAGCTTCACTAGGGGTTGCTTAGGAAATCAGGCTTACGGAGGAGTTGATGGGAGCAAACTTGAGCACTGAGTCTTGTTATGTTAGCTTTTGGTAAAGGTCCAGCTATGCTGGCAGTTAGAACACAATGAATATAAAAGTTGCAAACAAACCTATTGGTGCGATAGAGCTGTAGCTGCGAACACAGACCCTTTGGGTGCTCGGTGGCTCTGAAAGGCAGAGGGAAGACTGAGACAGGAGGAGGGAATGTTTACTTGAGTTTTTAGATAATCTACTAAACGTCATTGTATTCAGTATTTTATAGATACTTAAGTATAATACATATTTATCTTTTTAACAGATATTCCATATTAGATAGACATTAAGGATTTACTCAAATATGTACGTGGAAAAATTACTTTTAGTAGTGAAATTTTCAAAAGTTTCTGACTTGTATAGGTAAAGATACTAGTGGCGGATGATTTCATTTAGTATTTGCTTTACTTTGTGTCTTTTGTGCTAGTCTGTGTAATTTGTGGTGTTCAGGATCTTTATATTTCCAAAATAACTCAGTTTCAGTCACCAGACTATTTTATTCAGTAATATCCGGATCACTGCTACCCTTTCTGAGAACTGAAGTGCTAGAGAAGCGTGTGAAGTACTGTTTACATGTGACCTGACTGGGTACCGCTGCTGTCTTTACTATTATTAGGGGTAGTTATTTAATTGTGTTTGGTAGTTTACTAACAAGATTAATTATGTGTAATTGCATATCTAAAATATAACTTGAAAATATGAAGAGAGAGAAATTCTGCTTTTAATTTTTTAATTTTTTTTCCCCTAGAACTATTTAAAGTATTACGTATCAAAGTTCCTCCGGTGTACTTTTGTCTCCCTGAGTTGATTGTATTTCTTCTTTTCTTTTAGGGAAAGTGCAAGTTCAGAGTTCAGACATACAAGTTGGAGACCTCATCATAGTGGAAAAGGTTGATGCATTTTAATATACTTTATATCTGTATATACATCAGTCATTAACATTAGCTTAATTACAAGTCATTTCTATTTTGAAGGAACTGTTGAGATATTTTAATTCTTAATGTGTGTTTGTAAGAATTGCTATATTTTAATGAAATTAATCATTTACATTTTCTGTTTTGCTAAAGTGTATTTTAGTGTCTTTAGCTAAAGCCATGTTTTTAAAATCTAAAACCTGTGTTAATTGCTTAATGTATCCCATTTGTCTTCAGAATTGTGTTCAAATGTTAATAATTCTCTATCAGCTTTCAGAATGAGCTTGTCCAGATGGCTATATTGGCTCTAATTATTTCGGTTTAAAATTGTAAAGAAAAAAAGTGAATGAAAGCTAAAAAGCACTAGAAAAACAGTTTAGGCCATGATGAGAAGAAGCCATGCTCTAATCAAAGTGTATGAGGCATGGAGAGTGAATGGATGGCAGTACACAGGTCAGGGCTTTCTCCTGGAGTGCTCACCCAGCCTTGTCTGTGACATGTAAAGGCCTGTGCACTGCGTGTGTCTCTGTGTGAGAACCTTCTCTTGGGGTGCTCACCCAGCCTTGTCTGTGACATGTAAAGGCCTGTGCACTGCGTGTGTCTCTATGTGAGAACCTTCTCTTGGGGTGCTCACCCAGCCTTGTCTATGACATGTAAAGGACTGTGCACTGCGTGTGTCTCTGTGTGAGAACCTTCTCTTGGGGTGCTCACTCAGCCTTGTCTGTGACATGTAAAGGCCTGTGCACTGCGTGTGTCTCTGTGTGAGAACTTTCTCTTGGGGTGCTGTCCCAGCCTTGTCTGTGAGGTGCAAAGGCCTGTGCACTGGGTGTCTCTCTGTAAAAATTCTTCCTTTGTGCTGTCTCTGCCTCATTGTGATGTGTTGTGCGTGCTGTGCACACTACCTGGTGTGCGATGTCAGTGTGATGTAGGAGACTTGTCTGTTCTGTCAATCATGTTTTAAGTAAATGCTGATTGGCTAGGTAGGAAGTATAGGCGGATCAACCAGACAGGAAGTAGAGGCAGGGTGAGGAGAAATTGGGAAGCAGGAAGTTTTCCTGGCATTCCTGCGCAGATCTCCAACAAGGCAACATGTAGTAGCCCAGCTGAGAGAAGGTACTGGCTATGTGGCTGACAATGGGTTAATATAACTTATGGGAGCTAGTAAGAAGCCTGAGCTAAAGGGCCAATCAGTTAATAACCTAATGTAGACTCTCTGTGTGATTTTCTTTGGGGCTTGTCGGCTGTGGAGTACTGGGTAGGACAGTAATCCCAACGAGCCAGCCCTCATGTTACATCAGTGTGTGGGTGTGTCTTCTCTGGAAATATCCTTACTTTGCCATCTATATTCTTGGGAAATTCTTTACTGACTTTTAAGTCTCTAGCATATTCCCATTTGACTTCCTCCAGAGCTGTCTGCAGTCTTTACTGCTGGCCTGCTTCTCCACTGCCTGGGGCTGAGGGTATCTTCTTCCCGTAGAAATGATCTTCTTGTTGCTCTATTCTGTATACAGGCAATGCGGATTGATTTTACAAAGTGGAACAATGCTTAGTATGCACAGGGTACTAACACAAACATCTGAAGTGTTTCATTGTATTAATGCTGGAAATTACTAGCCTTGTATCCATTCAATTTTTGGAAAATTTCTGCTTTATGATTTTTTTTATGTGGTTGAACTATTTCAGTGATCATTCTTGTATCTGTGCACACTTCTGTAAGGTAGATTCTGACAAAGGTGCAGGACTCACTATATCGTAAGCATAGAGATTTTAAGTATTTGCTTCTTGGCATAGGCTAGATGTCTGCTATGTTGATTAATACACAGTTTCACCTTCACCTTTTTTTTGTTTTTTTTTGGTGCTGGGTACTGAACCAAGGGCCTCCATTATGCCAAGAATGTATTCTGCCGCTGACCCTTTATTGCAATTTAAGTATTATATATTACATTTAGAAGGGGAGGATGCTGTTACAAGTAAGGGAAATGGCTGAAAAGGTCAGTGACTGTATGGAATGTAGGACTCAGGGAATTTTAAGCTATCATGAGTAGAGTTGATATTTTTGAAGTCAGATTAGATTAAATACAATGTTTTTTT
>JAQHUG010000004.1:9158376-9190037 GCA_028555095.1 Dicrostonyx torquatus
GGTTACTTCCCACTTTCTCTTCTATGAGGTTCAGTGTGGTCGGATTTATATTGAGGTCTTTAATCCATTTAGACTTAAGTTTTGTGCATGGAAGTACGATGTTTTTATGCCACATTTGGAATAGGGAAGAGCTTCATGCCTGTGTTGAGCGTTGTACTTGGGCCTGGGCATGTGGCATTTGTGTTCAGGCTTTGCCTAGGTTGACTCCTTGTACCACATGCAAACAGCAACAGAAAGGACAATAAAAGCAGTTTTAAGGCTTGGTCCATATGAGAATTTAAATAAAGAGTGAAGTGAATTCACTTTACTGTTTAGTCCTAATTACTTGATCTAAGTATTTTTCTTAAAATAATGTCATGACAGTACATTCATAATACTGAAGGTTTGAGTGCTGCCACTAATCATGAAGTCTGCTTCTTTGTGTGTAAGCTTTTAGGTTTAAGTGATTAGCTTGGTGCTGGGGACCTTGTGCGTGCTGGGCGGTACTCTGCCACTAGGCTCCCTTAGACTCCCCCTGTGTTTGATGGTCTGTGCTGCTTTGATGATGGTCCTGAACAGCTCCGTCATCCTTGAGACAACCCTCCAGTGCATGAACTTTCATGCCCGCCAGTATGTGTCTTGGGTGGAAAACTACAAGTTCTAACATTTCTAAGTTGTCCCCAATATTTAAAGAAACTGTTTGCAAGAGTTCGCTGTTTTTTTTTTTCCTCCCCTTTCCCTAGGAAGCAACCTTTTGTTTTCAAAGTGAGCATTATATGATAGCAATTGTATATATATATAATAATGCAATAGTTTGGATTATTTTAGAATTTCATATAAATGAGATAAAGAGTCATAAATTGTTGGTTTAAACCAAAAATATCTACCTACCCAGAGTCAACGATATCTTTATGCCTGTATTTAAGTGAAAAAGAAAGCCATAGTTTTCTGCTGTCTTTACACATATTAAGTTAGTCACATATACAGAGCTAGAGGCCTGTATGCATGTGTGTGGCATACATGTTGATTCAGTCTCTAAAGAGCTGGGCTTTAGGAAGGAGCCTTGAAACAGACTGAGAGCAGGCAGGACTTAGAGTGGCCCTGTTGTGAGTCCTTACTAATTGGACAGAACTTGCTCAGGGACGAACATTGATTTTTCCAGAAGCAAGGAGAACAACCATTCTCTCTTATTTTCTAAGATAATTAAATTTAATGACTTAGGATATGGTATGTATCACAGTGCCCAGAACGGAGGCATATGACAGAAAGTATATGAGTAGAAGCATTCTGGGGTACTCTCAGGAAGCAAGGATGGATTCCTGAAAAGGACTCTGTTGACACCTTTGAAGGCAGAACTGAGAGGCCAAGGACACTAGTGAGATAAGTGGTGGAATGCTCACAGGTTACTGTTGCTCTCAGCACACCAATCAAGACAGAAGCAGAGTGGATGAGAGAAAATGTGGTCAAGCATTATGTCAATGACAAGAAAGTGCCTTGGCTTCACTGTCTTGAGCAGGGTGAAGCCAAATTATAGAACAATATATCATATAAAGTTAATTAAACAAGGTATGTTGAATAGGTGTTTGCTTTGTTGGTGTCAAAGAACAATATTAATGAAAAGTAAAAAATAAAAAGATGCTTTTGAAAAGGAAGTATCCAGCTGTAGATTCATTCCTTGGGCCTTTAAAGAGGATTTGACATCAGTTTTATACAGTAATTGTCGGAAAGTAGTTAGCATGCAGCATTTACCCTTATTTTATAAGGCCAAGATTATTATATATCAGCACCAGAGGGAGGACAGTTTATAATACAGTAAAACTAGACAGGAAAATCTTGGGGGAAAGAACCATTTTCCAATTGCTGTCAATAATATAAAAAGTTCTAAGTCATAACCTAGTAAAAATTGGTCACTATAAGGATTTAAATTTCATTCTAGAATGATCTACCCTACCAGTTGACCAGAGAAAAATCACATGATCATATTATTGAGTGCAGTAAGGTATTTGATCTCAAGAATGGTTAATACCCATTCTTGATAACTGTCAGCCTTCAGGGCGGCGATCAGGAGCCTCATCTAGTGAGAACTACCTAGAGAGCCCTGTAGAGCATCCTGTGTGATAGGGTTAGAGGGATGCCTCTTCTCTGGACTTGGAAACAAGATTGTTGTTTTTACCTCTCTTAACTTACTTAGCAGCTTAATTTTTTTTTTAAACGGAACAAAGATCAAGAAAGGAAGCTATAAATGTCCTTATTTTCAGGTGGGATGCTAGGGAACGTAGGAAATCCAAAAAAGGTCTAAAATACTTGGGATCAGTCGGTTCAGCAGGGTTGCAAGCTGTAAGGCCAGTCACAAAATTACTCCCTCATTTCTGTAAAATAATCGGCCATATGGAAACAATTATAAAATGTTTTTCCTGTAAAATTCAAGTTTTAAATATGTTGAAATCTGCAGTATATTGATGAAAACAATCAAAGAAGACCTAAAAAAAATAGGTGTGTTCTGGGGGTGGAGAGGTGACATATTTCCTATACCTTTGGTATTTAAGAAAAAAAAAAAAAGATCTGTGAATTTAACACAGGTTTCATCAAAGATACAGGAAGATTCCTTCCCTTCCTCTTCTTTCTGCCCTGCCCTTTTTTCTCTTTACTCTTTTCCCCTCCCCATCTTTTTCTTCGCTCACTAATTTAAAAAAAAAAAAAGACAGTTAATATTACTCTGAAATCAATTTTGAAAGGCTCAGATTTGGCCATGGCTATAGAAAGACTCAGGTACGGCCATGGCTATAGAAAGGCTCAGATTTGGCCATGGCTATAGAAAGACTCAGGTTCGGCCATGGCTAAGGCAGTCTGGACATGGAAAACAGTGTGAAGAATCTCTGTCCCTATGCCAAGGCCTGTTTTACAGCTAGATTAATCAGCATGATGCGAGTAGGAAGGAGGAAGGGAAACCTTAAAGAGAATCCAGAAACAGGCTCACTCAAATATACACAAGTAACATTTCGAAAGGTACAAAAGCAATTAAAAATAAAAAGGAAACTTTCAAAAGATTAAATTAAAGCATTCATATATTAAAAGGTAGATTCTGGACTTAATAGAAAATGAAAAACTTTCAGGAGAAAATGTCCTGAATCTACATTTAAAATACAAATATTTTATAAATATAGGCCTTTAAAAATAAAAATATAATTCATAGGCTATATATCAGAAGACTATCACATACTACAAAAATCTGATAATTGCATCTTATTAAAATTAATTTTTTTTTTGGAAAGAACCATGATAAAACTATAGGTACAATACTAGCTAAAGAAGAGATCTTGCATTTGAGAGGATGGAGAAGAGGAGGGGAGAGAGGAGTGTAGAAATGGAAATGATGTAAATATGGTACTCAAGTATGAAATTCTCAGTAAAAGTTAAAATGATCAAAGTGGAAGCGGCCAGCAGGACGGTTCAGCAGGTGAAGGTAACTGTTGATCAGCCTGAGCACCTGAGCTTGATCCTTGGGACCCGCATGGTGGGAGAAGAAAACTACTATAGCAAATTGTCCTCTGACTTAAATAAAGTGTTAATGAAAGCATTTAAAAAAAATAGAAAAAGAAGCAGCTGAGTGTGTATTGGATAAAAACATTTGAGCACTATACAGCTAATGAAGAATTGTTCGTGAATTTATAGTCTCCTAGCTAAACTGAGCAGCTTTTGCCCTTAGAAAACATTTACCTAGGAACTACAGATGAAAAATAAACATAGGAAAAATTCTTTATCAGTAGTTATCAGGCATACACATCAATCAGAATGGATAAACTTTTAAAATGACATCTCTAAATATTGACATTGGCAAGAAGGATATGGTTTACTTACCTCTTGAGAAGACCAGTTGGTATAATTCTGGAAAATCACTTTGGAAGTTTCTAAAGCAAAAAATAAAGCAAAAAACAGTCAAAAACTTGGTGTAACTGCCTCATGATCCCACAGTTTAATTCCTGTACCTTGGAGCTAGTAAGATGACTCAGCGGATAAAACATGCCTGTTGCCAGGCTCAACAGCTTGAGTTTGATCTTGGGACCTACATGGGTGCTGCGGGTCATCCATGTACACTCACCTATGTATGCATATGTGATAAATAAATACATGTCCTGTATCTTTGCCACAACGAAATATTTATGTTGGTACAGAATCCTCTGCAGGAATCATCTGCGTATTAATTTACATTGATACACAATCCTCTACATCATCTGTATTCAAGATAGACAGCATCAGAAACAGGTATCCTGAGTGGGTGTCAGGGCAGAGAGCTTGTGGATAAGCACATCGTGGTACAGCCTGGGAAGACTTTACTTTTGTGAAGTGAATAATCTGAAGATTCCATTCACATTAACATCCAAAGGATGAAAGGTTTAAAATAGATCCAACAGCAGGATGCTAAGCTTGTATGTGTGAAGTTCTAAATGTGATTGAAACATGTTAAAGAAATACTGTGTGAGCGGAAAAAGGCCCCCGTGGGTGAGTATGTTGCTGTTGGTGGCAGGGCTTCTGAAAGTGACCTGTAGATCCATGCTATACTTCTTAAAACCTCCAGTTGACTTCGTGATAGAAATTGACATACTGCTTTCTACAATTTGCATAGAAATTCAAAGGACTTAGAATAACTGAAACAGCTAGTGGTGCGTGCATTTAATCCCAGCACTTGGAGGCAGAGGTAGGTGGATCTCGGTGAGATCAAGGCCAACCTGTTCTACAGAGCTAGTTCCAGGACAGGCCCCAAAGCTACAGAGAAACTCTGTTTAGAAAAAACAAAACAAAAAACCAAAAGACTAGCTGAAACTGAAACAGTTTTAGGGAAAAATGTTACACATTTTTCATAGTCACAGTCCTCCATTTCACAATATAATACAAAGCTAAAAGTAGTCAATACAATGTAGACCTAGTATAAGAGCAGTGATAGATTTTTATATATATATAAAATTTTTATAAAATATATATATTGTATATATATATATATACATACACAGAGGTTTATATCCAAATTTTCATTTAGTTCTCAAAAGAGATAATTTGTGAAGTTATATGAATTATTATTTTAAAGGTATACTTTATTTCTTTCCTTTAGCATTTCCAATTGATAGAATTATTGTCAATAATATATATAAAAAATTTTATAATAATATTTATATAATATATACAATAGATAATAGGATATTAATATAAAAATCTATACAGACAAAATATATATAAGCTATATATTTATATCTCTCTCTATATATATATCTCCTAGCATTTATGGTTTGTTGGTCTTTGGTAGATTCAGTGGACCAGGAATGTCCTTGGACAGGTGTCTTTCATGCATTATGCCATAGATGGTTATTAGGTTGTTTCTTATACCTCTGTGTCATTTGATATCACTTGTGCACACATGCTACTACATATATACCTGGGAGGAAAATGGGTTTTAAACATAAATGTTTCCCCATGGTAGATCATACAAATAATTGTGTCCACTGGACTCGAATTAGGTAGTGCTTTTATGTTTGCCAACATTCTTAGCATTTTCATTTTCTTAGCCTTTCTGAGATGTGTGCTGTAGTTTCACTCTGAGTTTCTCTGATGTCTAATAATTTGGCCACTTTTGTTATGACTTCTGTTTCTTTTTGTACTGTTTGGGTAAGAGCATGGGAAATTTCTTGTGTTTTCTTCTAAGTGGGCCTTTCTCTGCTTGCAAGTGTTCAGGCCTTTCTGTCTTAAGACAGAACCTCCTGATATATATGCTGCAAGTATCCTTTATCTTCCTCCCTGAAGGGCATATTTGAATAGAATTCTTACTTTTAGGGAAGTCCAATTTAGCAGTTTTTTTCTTTTAATGTTAACTATTTTCTTTTCAAAAAAGTTCAGTAGTAGTGGTGTTGGTGAAGTAGCCCTCCTCCAAAAAGTCATGAATTCATCACTGATTTTTTGACCCGCATCAACTTTTAGAGGTTCTGTTTTCTTGAGCATTTTAACTAGGCTTTGAATCAGTTTCTAAGTTATGTTACTGGGAAGGGCAGGCATCATTGCCACTCACCCCCTGTAAGAATCTACTTTCCTTAGGACTATTTATTGGTATGACTGTAATTTTCTTAGTGCCCACAGTGTTAGTTTTCTCTGAACCTGGTATCCTCATATGAGTGGGTCTAGTTCTGCATTTTCTTGTTTTGCATTGGCATGATTGGCTGTCCTAGCTTAATACCATTTTGTCTTAGTCACTGTGGTTTAATGTTCTTTTCCTAGGTTATAGTTAGCCCTCGTTATGTATCTTGTTCAATTCTTGGCCTTAGCATTTCCCCATAGTCGTGAGGAAAGTCTTGTTGACTTGTAAAGCTCTTAAACCTTATATTCACTTCCTTTTTCCCTGTTGTGTTGTGTTCTGTTCTGTTGAGTTACAGTGTGTCCATGTCTCATATATTTTCTTCCCAACACTTTATTGGCTTTGGTTGTTCCACTCATTTCTTGTCAGATAATTGCTACCTTCCTTTAGAAATCCTGCTGGATGTTCACTCGGATTTCTTCTTGAGATGAAGCAATGTTAGCGTCCATAGACACCTTCGTCCTTAGTGCTAGAAGGGAAGAGCTGCACTAAATAGTGTGTCCTTTTCAGCCTCACTAACTTCCTCATTCTTAGTGTTCCTCAACTGGAGAGAAAGCCGTTTCTCTGTGGTATATATGCAAATTTTCACTTAGTTCTCAAAAGGGATAATTTATGAAATTATGTGAATTATTATTTTAATAGTATGCTTCAATTTATTTTTCCTTTAGCATTTCCAATTGATAAAATTATTAATAATAATAGTTAAATACAAGAATAATGACTTGTAAAATTTTGATTATTCCATTGTATCTTTAGTTTTTTCCTATTCTGTCTAGTTAAGAGAACAAATAGCTCCTCAAATTTGCAGGACTTTTTTATATTTGCTTATTCTTGTTTATTTGTTTGTCCATGTTATTTCCTGGTAATGTGCTCTTTGGTGTTGACCTGGAGCAGCCACTGTCCATTTTCCAGGGCGTTTGGAATGAGGAGGATGCAGTTCTTATGTGTTAACACTATTGTGGCGTGTTATTTATGCTTGAGATGCTGTGGAGATAATATTTAAGCTTTTCTAGACAAGAGAGGTCTGTTGGCGTTTCAACCAAGTATAACCCGAACCAGCTATATTTAATACATACAGTTTAATAGGAAAAGAATCCACACAGAATTACAGTACCAGACAGTGCTCCTCCGAAGATGCCGGCAGACCCGCGATCCACAGAGAGCGCTTCCCACGTGGGTCTATCTTTTTATACCTCTTGGGCCCTGGTGGTCCAGCCCCGAGTAATTAATTAACAGCTAATTAGGGGCGGAATAATTAACTAATGGCGGGGTGTGGCTATAAGCTGAACAGGCCAGGACCATTCCCCTTCAGAGGTCTGAATGCCATGTATATGGCTTGCTGTTGTTTAACAAAACATCTGAATGTGAATTAACATGTTAATTTTTATGTGAAGATTAGGAATAATAGCTATTTTGGTAGAATTTTACTTAATATTTTAATTGTCTTTTATTAACTTTCTTCTCTGTAATAGTATTATGTAAATGTACATCTTCAGTAATAATTGGTATATTACTTTTTTGCAGAACCAAAGAATTCCATCAGATATGGTATTTCTTAGGACTTCAGAGAAAGCAGGTAACTTTTAATGTTTTCTTTTTCATTGCTGAAGTTTTCTTCCTTTTTTCTTATTTTTTCCTATTTCAAATTCATTTCCAAATGACATTTAATTGTTGCTATATAAAAAAATCTGACTTTAGTGTTTAATAATTGCTTGAAAAGTTATCTGAGTAGATTTTCTTTCATAATAGTTTCGAGAACCCAATTCCTTCAATAATAGTGTAACTCAAAATTTGATTGCTATTGTACATTTTCAGTTTTATTTAATTTCACATAGAGTTATTCTCCATTTGTGTGTTTGCTACAGAAGAGACCAGCATCTAGTTGTGGATTTCTGCACTGTAGTTATGGGTATTTGCCATGAGCAGTTCATGGTCAGTGTGTGCTAGCCCAGAGATCGCCCAAGTGTCATATCCTATTACCTAGGCACTCTCTCACAGTGGAACGCACTCTGTGTACCAGCATAGACATTTGGGCCTCTGTGAGTTGCCGTGGGCTTTGTGGGAAAAGCAATATTTAGGACCTGAGCTTTCAACTGGACACCTCATATGACTAAGTAGAAAAGCCACGGAATCTCTGTCATGACTGGCTTAGTTGTGTGGGCACACTTTGGTTATCTCTAGGATGAGACAGCACATCACAGAATGCCCATAGCCTCTTTCTGCCCTATTCTTACAGTTTGTAAAGCTAGCTGTCATTCTTTTCTTTTCGAGGTTCAGCATGAATGCTATTTGTAAGTGTGGATATGCTTCAAAGGCCTGGGTGGGGTTCAGAGTTCATTTCTTATTTCCTCTATGAGAAGCAGTGTGTTTTAAAACTCAGACTTTAGTTGTGTGAGCCTCTGAATGTGAGTGGCCAGAAGAGTGTCAGATTCCTTTGAAGCTGGAATTAAAAGCAGTTGTGAGCCATCCCATGTGGGTGCTAGGACTGGAACTTAGGTGCTCTCCAAGAACAAAACAGGTCTTAACTCTTGAGCCGTCTGTCCAACCCAGAGCAGCAGACTGTTGGAGTCATGATACAGAGAAACTCTGCAGCCCTGTCGCGTGCTGTGCTTGCTCTCCTTGCTGCGTGAGCCGCTCTCAGGAGAAAAGCTACCCATGGTAGGCAAAGGACCTGTGAGCTGATACCTGTTTTGTGTTACCTAGTGTGAGCTCTATTTTCCCGCTGCTGTAGAGACTGGCCAGGTGCTTCTAGATTGTCACGCACCAAAATTACAAGTTTGTCCTTATTGTGACTGGAGACCCTTAGCTGTCTGTCATCTAGCCCAGTTACTTACCACTGTAGGTTGTAGTACTTATTTTTATCAAGAGAAGTTTTCTTTTGAGAATGTTTCCGTTTCTGTTTTGAGAACATTATTCAGATAATGTTCTCACTTCCCAAGCACTGCTATCTAGCGAGTGTGGTGTGGCCTCCTCCTGGTGCAGCAGCCCATCAGTAGTCTTCACCCGTGACGTGGCACCTTTGGAGGAGGAGTGCCTCACAGTCCAGACTGCCCAGGGCTGTAGGGTCCGTGAGACCTCCATCTCCTCAAGAAGCTGTGTGCCTTAGCTGTGGACATGTGCGAGAGTGTAGACCTCTTAATTATGGCGTATAGCCCCTTTGTCTTGCTGGATTTGACTTCTTCTGTTTTCATGAGGATTTTTGGTCATAAAGGCTATATTTGGAATTCTGGAGAGCCTTTGTGATACCTTTTATTTTGATATCAGAGTAGACTGGCCTTGGTGTCCCTTCAGAGTTGTTCAGTTCCTTCCTACTTTTTGAAAGAATCTGTAAAGAATTTTTATTTTTTAATGTTTGATGTAATTCATCCATGAAATGGTGTGGATCTGGCCTTTGAGGATCTTTGTTTTATTTTTTAATTTCTAATTGCTTGCTAAAGGCCTACTTACATTGTCCTTTTCTTCTTGAATTAGTTTTTGTAGTTTGTGTCCTTTCTAAAAATAGTTAGTCTACTTTAGGTTTTCTAATTCATGGACATGCTTCAATTATTCCTTCATGATATTTAAAAAACAGTTTCTCTGTCAATACTAGTCATGTCCCTTCCTTTGTTCTTGGTTTTAATAATTTGAGTCTTCTTTTTGTTTTGTTACTCTGACTAAAAGATTGTCAATGTTATTGATCTGTTGAAAGAACTAACTTTGGGTTTCAATGATCTTTTTTATCAGTTGTTTGCCTGTTCTTTATTTTATTTATTGGCACCTATCGTTTTCTTCTTTTTCTCTGTTTTGGTTCAGGTTGATCCTGTGCCTGTAGCTTCTTTAGGTAGAAAATTAGATTGTTGACTTAGGATCTTTCTAAGATGGGTGCCTACATCTATGAATTTCCACCTGCATGTTTTTGTTGTTCTCATAAGGTTTACTATGTTGTTTTATTTCCATACCTCCTAAAGTATTCTCTAATCCCTTGTCTTTTCATCATTGACTCATTGTTTTGTGGTTAATATGCTTAATCATTTGTGGATTTCCTACATTTGCTTCTGTCATGATTGTCTGATTATTCTGCTGTGATCTTATTCTGACCCACCCAGAACTGGGTTAAGCTGTAGCGTGTGTATATCTGTGAGTGTGCTCTGTGTGCTGTGTGCACCACGGTGTCTGTTCTGCTCCTGTTGTGTGTTTGTTAGCTCTAGTCAGTCTCTAGCATTGGTGTTCTGTCTGATTGTCATGTCCATGGTTGAAGGTGAAGTGGTTTAGTTTGCAACTAGTTTTGCAAGACTGATAGCAAGTGCATACCCTATGTAATGACTGTTACCCTTCCCACATGCTCTTTGTCCTGCTGTCCAGTCTGTGTTCATAGTTGTTTGAACCTCAAGTTCTTCTGTGTTCACTCCCCTGCTGCAGCACCCTCTCTTCCTGCCAGCCCCAGTCTCACCTCAAGAGCAGCTTTTTCAGGTGCTTTATATGACTCCTCTCTCATCATCTGTCTGTCACTCTCGACTGGACTCCACCCTGAACATCACTGAGTGTCCAGAAATTGTCATGCAGGCAGTTCCATCTGGGCTTTCCCTCTTGCTGAAACCCGGCCTCTTCTTTAGCTTGGAACTTGACCACTGAGAGGAGTTCCATCACAGCTACCCCAGCGACTTCTTGCATTCTCCAAATGCGCTGATTTCTTGCTATAGACATTTTTCTGTGTCCCCAGTCCCACTCTCACCCCACCCCAGCCTTCACCTGTGAGCTCGTGTAATTAGTTATTCTCCTGTTTTTCTTGTGCGATGTCTTAGTTACTTTCTTTGCTGTGATAAAGCACCATGGCCACGGCAGCTTTGAGAAGGAAGAATTTATGTGGGTTTACAGTTCTTGAAGCTAGTAGTCTGTCATGGTGGCAGGCATAGCTGCAAGTAGAAGGCATAGTGGCTGTAGCAGAAGCTGAGGGCTCCTACCTTGAACAGAAGCAAGAAGCAAAGTGGGGTTGGGGTGGGGTAAGAGGCTTTGAAACTTCAAAGCCTACCTCTAGTGATGATGTCCATCATCAAAGCCATAGTTCCCAAAAATCCCTACCAACCAAGGACCAAGTGTTTAAATACATGAGTCTACGAGGGCTATTTTAATGCAAGCTGCCATAGGGAATAGCAAGGAGCCTGTTCTTATCGCCTCCAGCATAAATGTTTTCTCAGAGTTCTGTTGCAGATGCACCTATTTAAAACTCTGTGTTGCTTTGAGAGGGGGGGTCCTCATATTCCTTTAATAATCATTGTCCACTGGTTATTTTTTTGGGTCTGTTGGAAGAGTCATGACTGATAACTTAAAGGATATAATGAAATAGAATTGGTCAGCTTCTGCTTTTTGTTTGGGGTCTTCAATCCATTTCTATAAAGTATAATTATTGAAAAGGTAGTATTTATATCTATCACTTGCAACTAGTATTTTCATTGTTGGTATAGAGAAGCAGATTTTCAAAGGGTTTATCTGTACCTTCATTTCTATTGATAATAGCTATTTTCTTAGGCTCTCTGACTAATAGCATATGTGTAGTATAATAGGTAACTGTGGTGGTTTGAATGAAAATGGCCCCCATAGGCTCCTGTGTTTGAATGCTTGTTCTGCATTGTTCTACCAAATGCTGTTCTATCCAACAGTTGGTAGAATTGTTTGGGAGGGATTAGGAGGTGTGGCCTTGGTGAAGGAGGTACATCACTGGGAATGGATTTTGAGCTTTTAAACAGCCCATGTGACTTCTAGGAAGCCTCTCTCTTTTCTGCTTCGTGGTTGATACTCAGCATGTAAGCTCTCAGCTCCTTCTCCAGCACTGTGCTTCCCTGCTTGGAGCCACATTCCCTGACGTGGTGGTCATGGACTCACCATCTAAAACTGCAAGCAAGCTTTCTAATTAACGCTTCCTTTTATGAGGTACTTTCATCAAGGTGTTTTGTTGTGACAGTAGAAGTATAAGACAGTAAACTGAATAGTTGTGTTTGAGAGGTACTTCTATATATGAATGATTGTCGTAAGATCAAAAATAGTTGGGTCTGGTGGCTCCCACATTTAATCTCATCACTTAGGAGGCTGAAGCAGGGACACTGAGATGCCATGAGGTCTGCTCCCTGTGTTCTGAGTTCCAGGGCTACTGCACTGCAGAGTGAGACACTGTTTTAATATGAACAAGCAAGACAGACAAAAGTAATATTCCAAATGCAAACAATGGCTTTGAGTAATTCCCTTTAAAAGGAAAAGAGTATACAGATTTTGTTGGGGAGTAAATTGTGAACAGCATGCAGTACTGTAAAGTTGGGAGATGTTGTAAATACTGATTTTTTTTCCAGAGGGGAGGTATGTGAGGCTGAAGATGGAGAACACGATTTTTAAAATTATGAAGTTCCTAATAGTTTTGGAATTAGCCAGTTTCCTCGTCATTTTTCACTGCCACATTGCGTGGCCTTAGAAGTCATCAGAGAATAAATGGAACATCAGTGGATTAGCTGATGAGATATTCTATGGTAACCTCAGATAGGGAGCAGTCCAATTGAAGACAATTTCTTCAGTCTTGTTCTGTGTCCCATGTTGCTATGCACTAGTGATACTCAGTATTTTGATGGTCAAAATTCCACTTGAGAATACTGATTTCTTTGTCTCAGAACAATGTACACAGTGTACATGGTTACTGCATTTGTATTATTTACACACATAATACTGTGTGGGTCCTAGTGGATTTGAACTTAGGACCTCTGTGTAGCTGAAGTCTGACTTAATCTATTCTGGTTCTGTTATAACCTTCCATTTGTCAAATTTAAATTGTTATAACATTACTACCCATTCATATGCAGATACTAAGAAGTCAGATTGCTTTTATTGAGTCCTCCTTTATAGAATGGATCAGATGGCTTCCAAATTTGATTCTGGATTCTTAGTTTCAGAAACTCTTGGGTAATTTTTACTCTCTGCTTTTAACTGTAAAACAGTCAGAATGTACCTTGTACCTTTAGCTAATCTTATTTAAACATATGGTTTTGTATCACCTCTAGACCAACAACTTCCAACCCAAGGTCGTCTTCCTTAGCAACCATAATCATGCCTTCCTCTCTTTGTTTCCAATATCTGACTCTTGCTTGCTGGTTCTTTATGTTGCGATGGCTCCTCACTGGGTTCCTGTAACACTCATGACCATCTCTCCTTTCTCTGGATTAGACCTCACATGGGCAATTACATTTTACACTGTCTTGCAACTCTTCTCCCTGGGGTGTGAAGGACATTTTACATGGAGATCAGCAAAATGCACTTGTCTTTTGTGTGGTTTTAAGTAATTAAAGTTTCACTGTTCTCTAGTTATTTTCAGAAAATAAACATTCAGGATTTTTTGTTATTTACTAGCATTATTTTTTTTTTGCTTTTCAATTTTAGCTTAAAAAAAATCCTTTATAGCATGTCATTTTTATAATAAAATTCTAAACTTTTGTCAGTGTAAAAGTCCTAAGTAACATTGTGGTTTAGAGCTGGGCATTAGCATCCGGGTGCTTGTCAATACAGCATGGTAAGTCAATCTGTGGCATTGTATTGACTGAGTATTAATAAGAGTATTCTATTGAGCCATGACTGGATTGTTTAGAATGTAAATGGAGCTGTTGATGGATCTGCTGACTGATGACTTAAATTCCAATTAATCAATTGTTCCATCAGTTTTTTAATTCAGATCAAATATCTCCTGAGTGCACATAGTTCTTCTAGTGGTATTAGCAGAAATGAATGCTTTAGAACTAATTTAATCAATCTCTTATAAATGTCAATATCTTTTTCACTTGTATCTAAGTGATAACGTTATAGTTTAAGTGTTTAGAATACAACGCGGCACTTCAGCTGTCACCTGTTACTGGATTGACAGTATGCAAGTGACACTGTTCTCATCCACATTATCTCTATAGAAAGATATATCTTGCCACCAGTTTAAAAATTTCATGTAGCCATTAAGTCATATAAATATTTAAAAATCAAGTTTAATGGCCAAAGATCTGATATTATAAATTCAAAGTCAACATCTATTTTTCTTTCGTAGGACATATACTCTAGCGTTTCCCTTTCAGAGCTGTTGGATATGTGAGCTGTTGCAAGTTGCCAGTGATGCTTCAGGATGGCTTGTTAGTGCTGTGACAGCTTCAGCTACCTCACAAGGTCCCCTCACTTTATCATCCCTTTATGTGGCTCTTAATGTGACACATACACTAGCTGATCTTAATTCGAGGTCATTAAATCTGTCCTTTCCTGTCAACTCTTGTCAATTATACAAAATGAAATCAAGTATTCATAAGAAGTCCGTAATAGGATGTAGGCAGGCCAGTTTAATAATTCAGTTTTCCTCAGCTTTAACTAGTATCAGTTACAGCTAGTGCTTTCTTTTAAAGAAGAAATTACCGCATTGCTCTTGGTGAGACAGACCATCCCGGCTACACTTCAGATTTTGTTGTAGCGCTTCTTCTGTTGCATCTGTTTCTTGAAGTTAGTAATTTTCAGTCTTCTTAGGTGATTTCCCTTTAAAATTTGAAAACGGTCTCTGCTTATTTAACAGGCACAAACCTTTTATCTTTAAAGGACTTAGAGTGTTCGCTAAAGGACTAGAATTGGAAGACATTTCAGAGCATTTCACCTGTTCCTATATACATTTTGGAAAACAAGGTTTTAGCAGTGGACAGGCGGAAAATAGAATCTGTCCATTGAAGTTTCATTTCCTCTATCATCAGAATGCATATACTCACATGTCAGATGGGAAAAAAAACCCTCAGTTTTGAGTAAACATTTAATTTTAGAGTTACCTGCATTTTTTTTACTGCTTTTTAGCTTTTCTAATCAGCATGTGAAGAATGTTTTCCTTTTCATAATCCTTTTGACAATGTATAACAGTTTATTAAATTCAGTTGTGCATATCTTCCCAAGTGCATATACTCAGGTGAAAAGTCCCTTAATGTAACTTCGACTGATAATGCAAATAGATGAAAATCTTTTTGCTGTGCTCCAGAGTAGGTTCTGACCTCAGAGTCCCAGAGTCATTGTCACAGTGAATGTGCTCATGCTTGGATCATTAGAGGGACTAAAGGAAGCATAGTGATGTGTTCGCGGAACTGGGGCATTTTAGGTGCTGGACTGCTGACAGCTTTGGCTGAGATGCTTTAGCTCAACAGCAGCAAAATGAACTTTAGGGAAACATTCATTGACTTGGTGGAGATACTGCTTCTTTTCTGGCAGTCAAGGAGAAACATGGTAATTATATGTATGTATGAACTTTCATCTCTTTTCATTTCAGATGATCGTATAGAAAGGGTTATTGGATGCAGCTATGTGAAGATATAGTCTTACCTACTTTTGTCTTTTCAGATTTGAGAAATAATAAAAGTAATGAACAATCAGTTATAAGTTCATATAACATACATTCTTTGCAGACTTCAGGAAAATTATTCTGTAAGTTATATAATATGGTTTCAAAGATATTTTTCTCATTGGGCAGATGAAGAAAAAAAAAACTGTCAATATAACCTTACATGGCACAACAGTTAGGTGTTGTCATATTAGTGTTTGGCTGTGGGTTGTCTAATTCTTCTGCATTGTGCTACAGTTTTGTTTAGAGGGTCTATTGTGTGACAGAATTTTGATCACTTCAGAAATTGGTGAGAAATAGCACTGAGTACACCTGTGAGGGCATTTCCATCTAGGGCTGACAGAGTGGGGAAGACCTATCCTGAATGTCAGTGATATCTCATCGATCACTCCCCCCAAAGGGAAAAACTAGAAAACATATCTAGCACTAGCACTTTTCTTTGACAAGCACTTGTCCTTGGTCATATGACCAACTGTCTTCTGCCATACTGTCTTCTGCCATAATGATTTGCTGCCCTTAGGACATAAGATCAAGTGACCATAGATTAAATTTGATGAAACCATGAGTCAACATACATCTTTCTCCCTGTGGTTGTGACAGGGATTGTTTCACAAAATGAGAGCAGTAACTAAGATAGGGTTACCCTTCTGCATTGTAGCTTCCTGAAAATACCAGTATCTTAGAGACTGGGTTCCTGGAGCACCTATAGCATACACTGTCGTGGAAACCGTGTCTCCTTATGCTGCCAAGTGTAAACCAGTGTAGGTCTTCTGGTTCTTGTTCAAGAGAACCCCTGTGCTAACCTTAAATGCTCGCTTAAATATCTCTTGAGAGTAATGGCTTCAGTGTTTTTCAGACCTTTTTCCCATTGAGAATCAACTAAGTCATACCTTCCCTCCTGCCCCCTCCCCGATCTGTGGTAGGCCCCTGTAGACAGGAATCAAGCAACTCTCCAGGCACCTGCAGCTCCCACTCTCAGATTAACACAAAGGCCCTAAGTAGGAGGACCTAGCCTGTGTCTGTTTTCCCCTGACCCATGTTGTAGTAGACTTGGGCTACAGCACTTGACTAACTTTTTGCTGCCAGCTCCTTGTCATATCCAGGCGTTCTATTCCAGGCTCACAATTTTGTCACCCTAGTGAGGTTCAGAAGGTGAAGGAAGTTAGTGAAGGTGCTGTTCTTCCAAGTGTCCTATTGCTAGGAAGAGACACCATGCCTGCAGCAACTCTTAGAAAGGAGAATTTAATTGGGGCTCACTTACAGTTGTTATCATGATGGGGAGCATGGTGACACTCAAGCAGACATGGTGCTGGAGAAGTAGCTTGAGAGTTCTACATCCAGATCCATAGACAGCAGGAAGAGAGAGCCACTGGGCCTGACTTGAGCATTTGAAACCCCAAAGCCCACGCCCAGTGACACACTACTTCCAACTAGGCAATGCCAACTCCAACAAGGCCACACCTCTGGTGTGGGAGGTCCTTCTGTCTATGTGTTGCTTTTATTGGTTAATGAATAAAGAAACTCGTTTGGCACAGTATTACAAATAATATAGTTTCTGTGTGATTATTTTGGAAGTGAGCAGCTGAGAACAAATGAGTAGCCTCCGACAACATACCTCCTAATCCCTATGAAGTTGCATCACTCCCTAAAATTGTTGATTGCACATCCATTACCTTCTGTTGTTCTTAAACATAATGTTTTAATTCCCCTTCCCCCGCCCCTGGACTGGGTGTCCTATAGCCCATAGTGTCCGCAAACTCTCTGTGTAGCTGAGGACATCCTTGAATTCCTCTTGACTCTACCTCCCAAGTGCTGACATTGCAAGTGTGTTCCCTCATGCCTCAGACAAGTCTGTCTGTCTGTCTGACTCTCTCTCTCTCTTCATGTGTGTACCGTATTTTTTCCACTTCACAATGTGTCCTGTGGATCTTTTCGTAATGTTGAGCTCTTTGTTCTTGTTCTCTTCTAATTGCTGCCTCAGCTGTTCTCTAATCCCTGTGCCAATCTATCGTTATTGTAAACACTGTTGCAGCGAATGATCTGTGTGTATTGTTCAGTGCATTTGTGTTTGCTTTTATCTCTAGATCAATTTTGAGGAAAGGGATGGTGAATATGGTCTGGGGGTAATTAGATTGTTGTGATTCAAATTTTTCCCCTTCTGAAATTTGATGGGTTTCTTATTTTATGTATTAGTACTTACCTGGGTATTAGCATTTTAGTTGTACTTGTATTACTGAATGTTATGTTGGTCAATTAACATTTTATTACCAAGGTAATGTCAGACTCAGATATTTTTGTATGTATCTTATTATGTTGTCATCATCAAAACTTAGATTAAAAGTAAATGATCAGGATAGCTTTCTAAAACAAAATAGTTGATATTAAACCTTAACAGGCACAGGCAGGGTTGCAGCTCAATGGTAGGGAACTTGTCTATCATGCTCAAGCATGGATTTGAGCCATAGCACCATGCAGAACACAGACAGATACTGTCTGTGTCACTACCACGTCCACAAAAGCAAGGGCACCAAACAGGACATAAATAATTAAAAATTAGATTGATAGCTGTCTTTTTACAGATTTGTTCTTTGAACCAAATGATATCATGTGAAATGAGGGCTTTTAAAGCTGCTTCTTCTTTGGGCTATTTAGATGAATCATTTTCTAGTTCCCATTATATTGACATCTGCTTGAAAACATAACTCAGTAGAACTCTTCTCCAGTGTAGTTCCAGATGGTGACATGTTCTTCTTTACCTTCAAGGTTCATGCTTTATCCGCACGGACCAGCTAGATGGTGAGACCGACTGGAAGCTGAAGGTGGCGGTGAGCTGCACACAACGGCTACCAGCCCTAGGGGTGAGCACCACTGGGCACTATTCTCTCTCTCTCTCTCTTTCTCTCTCTCTCTCTCTCTCTCTCTCTCTCTCTGTGTGTGTGTGTTTGTGTCTCTCTATCCCTCTTTCTTGCTCTCTTTTGAAGTGATTTCTAGGTAGTAAGGGAAGTTTCTGTGTCATTTTCTTTTCCCTCAAGGTTATTAAAGATGAAGTGGTTTCCAGGTTGATAAGAGTGTTTCAGACGGTTTTGGATGTCCTGTTGATTTGATACTTAGACTATCTGTGTTTTTATTTGTTGTAAGCTTCTTAGTTAGATAATCGGTGTTTGACCTTGGGGTGCCAGGCAGGTGAGTCTTTGTGAGAAGTGCTGCTCACTGAATAGCAGGGCAGGGTATTCTGGGAGAAGAGAACAGGCCTTGACTTAGCTTTGTCTTTGTGCCAAGTCTTTTGCCTGCAGCTTTTCCTCCTGAGGACAGAAGAGCTGATCTGGAGGAAGTGAGTGCTGCTGTCTTTTATGCTGATGGAAGTGGGAGATCCTTTCAGATCATTGTGACACGAAGTCTAATTGGTCGTAATAATAAAAACTCGGAGTCAGACATTGGGGGTGAAAGCTAAAGGATCAGAGAAGCAGAGTGGCCAGCCACTAGAGTTCTTACCTCTACCAATGTTCAGACCAAAGGGGTGAGCGATTCTGTCCTCAGCCTGCTCCTCAGACAGACCCTTCAGACTGACTGAGCTCGTCTCCTCCTGCCTTATATTCCTCTTTCTGCCCAGCGATATCATTTCCTGTCTTCACCTCCGTAGTCCTGGGATTAAAGGCATTTGATCCCAAGTGCTAGGATCACCTTTGTATGATTCATGTAGCCCAGGATGCCTCTGTCTCCCAAGTCCTGGGATTAAAGGTGTGTGCCACCACTGCCTGGCTTCTAGTGGTTTGGCTTTGCACTCTGATCTTCAGGCAAACTTTATTTGTTAAAAATAAAATATCACTACAGACCACAGTTTAGTGGATCATCTTCTCACACACACAGTCAGGGAAGCTGCAAGAACTTAGAACAAAGTATAAATTTTTGTGGATTTCTAAAGCAGCTCTCCTAGATGTCCGAATCTCTTTTGCTAGTATCCCTGTTCTTCCCTCCCTCCTGTAATGATGAGGGTACCTGCAGTTTCCCTAGTCTAGTTTCCCCAGAGGCTTGGTATGTGAGGGGGCACAATAAACAAACTTGACATGACTGCTCTCTGATATGGTTAAGATTTTTATTGTAGATGAGAGAGAGGACAGCCAGAGATATCTGGAAGAGTCCAGAGCAGAGAGAGAAAGAAGTAGGTTGTTCATGGCTAGCAGATGAGGCATGGCCAGGGCTAGAGAAGTGGGAGAGCAGGAGAGAATAGTGGCAATAATAGATGGTGAGATAGCAAGAGAGTGTAAGTGGGAATAAGAGAGAAGAGTGAGACTAGCTAGGCTGGAAGAGGGTGAAAAGGGAGAGGCTGCTAGCTTGGACTTTGAGGCCAGAGGTATTGTGACACTGAGGGAGCCTGGAGGTCAGCATGGGCTTTGATATGCAGCCCAGGTAGCCACGTGTTGCTTCTGCCTGAGGTAAGGGAAATGACTCTTTTTTGCAGACAGGAAGTGGTTTCACAAGTTCCTGAGGAATACTGACTTTTAGCTAACCTCCAAAATCTTTCTGTAGTCCAGTTTCAGCTCGTTTCTGAACAGTGGAATAATCCGAGGCCTAACAGTAACAAAAAGGAATTCCATTTTTTTTCAGAGGCATTTCTGTATCTTTGGAGATAATCTTGTGTTTTTTCTTTTTTATTAATATATAAATCCATAATGTTTGCTTTTATACTGACTTTGTTTTTGAGAAAGAGAAATCCCTCTTTCTCCCATTGGGTATCTTTTTCATGTATTGTAGCATTTGACTTTTGTATATTTGCCTAGAGAGAGAATGGCGGGGGGGGGGGGAATAGTATGTATACATTTATAGTCATTGTCTGTGATTTTTTTTTTCCTCAGTCTCTTATCTATATTCTTGGTTCAAAACCTTGTGACTCATCTTAGTCTTATCAGGGCTGTTTACATATTTTTTAGACTGGGTTCCTTGGTGCTGTAATGCTGGTTAATTCCACTGCTAGGACAAACTCCTCCTGGGATCTACCAAACTCTTTCTTTCTCTCAAAACTTGATGTCTTCTGAGCTCTCAGTTGGAGTTTCCACACAGTGCCTGGCCCTCTGCAGACTCCTACAGTTCTTTGCCTTCCCACCACCGTCCCAGCAACTGCAAATACCCTCATTGTTTCAGATTTCCTGAGCTTGGTCTCCAGGTCAGAGCCCTCCTCCCCTGCTTGGCATCTTCTCTTGTCCTGTAAGTCGGTGCTCCCTGACAAAGGGCACACAGAGTGTGTCTGTCTTCTTGGGTCATTGTGTCCCTGTCTGAATATGGCTGTTCCTGATTTAATTCCTCTTTACAGTTGTTTTCACCAAGAAAGCGGGTCTCATATTAGTGAATCAACACCGCGTAGAGAAGTTCATTAATTTTGGATGAGAAGTAGGTGGACCAAACAAGATGTGTGTTACTGCTGACTATATCTGAATTAAGGCTTGATTTGTCAGAGTGGAACACCCGCAAGATTGGCCTTGTCCTGGTCAGGTAGCCTCTCTGTCAGGGCTTTGTCTCTGTTCTCACTTCTGCATCAGATGGTGCTCAGACTTCTTTCTTAGGGTCCATTCCTTCAGAAAAAGAGATCAGGGTAAATTTTTCCCAAATTAATATTAATATGTCCATTGAAAATGCCCCTAGTAGTAAATATGGAAGAAGCTCCCTCCGCACTGGCTGCCATTGACACACCATGTACATCCTCCTGGACAGACACATTTAGGAGAGTACGCCATAGATACTGTTTGCCAAAAGGACATTTAAGAATATGTCTTGGGTCATTTTTTAGTGTAAGTTTATACAGGCGTTTCTGTGGTTTCATAGTCTGTTTTTGAGCTGGAGTTCACTCTGTAGCCTTAAACTCGAGACTCTCACCCTTGCTCCCTAAGCGCTAGGATTATGGATATGTACCACCATGCCTGATACCTTTTATACTTTACATAGATTTTCATAAAAAAATTTTTAGCTAGGCCTGTAGTGTCGGCTTTGGAGACTGAGGAAACAGTATCGCAAATTCAGGTACCACCTCAGCTACAGAGTGAGCTCAAAGCCAGCTAAAATACTTACTGTGAAACCAGTCTCAGAATAAAGAATAAAAGAGGCCTGGGGATATGGCTCAGTGCTAGACTACCCGAGGTGCCTGGCCTCTGTCAGTTCCCAGTACTCCCAATGAAAATATTTGTTCATATGTATAGTTTGTTGTTTGACCTACCAGTATCTTAAAGTATATTTAAGTGAATGCTGCTTTTAATTTTAAATGTAGACTATTTGCACTATTATAGTTTACATGATTTTTGTCATTTCTTTTATACTAAACATTTATTACATACTAAACAGGTCATACCTCTTACCTCAAAGGTAATAAGAGATAATTGTGGTTTTTTGTTTGTTTGTTTGTTTTCTGGCACAGAAATTAAGTGACTATGGCCTAGAAACTCAGATTCAGACTACCTAAATTCTATGTTCTAACGGTTTCACCAATTTTTAGAAACTTTTCCATTATTGAGTGTGTGTGTTTGGTGGACTTGTGTGTGCTACAGTGCACATATGCAGGTCAGAGGACAGTCTGGGAGTAGTTCTCCCCTTCTACCACACAGGTTCCAGGGATCACACTGAGGTCATTAAGAAAGCCCTTTTCCCACTCAGGCACCTTACTGACTCTCATGAAGGTGTTTCTTTTTCTTTTTTTCTTTTCTTATTCTTATTTTTATTTTTGGTCATAATTAGCGTTTGATCTGGTGTGCATTTGTGCATTTCCAAATGCACTACTTTACCAGTGATGGTAAGATGTTACCAGGTCAAGTGTTAGGCCGGCAGTGAGTGGGTACAAGGGGAGTTAAAGTTAACTCAAGATAACCTGAAACATTACTTGAGAAACTCCATACTCATACATGTTCTAATCAGTCAGTCCTGTCAGCATTAATTTCAGGTGAATTTCTGAACGAGAAATCAAAACCAAACCACCAAACCCTGTTAGCCACCTGCACCAGTACTATTCTATGAATAAACTATCTCTTTTCCTACAGTCTTAAAACTACTTTCAGTTGGTTCTACGATCTCCAGTCCTCTTTCACAAGCAGGTGTGCCTGTTCTTTAGCTCTTGACTACAAATGAGATATTCTGAGCTCTGTTTTTACTGCTGTCTTTATAATGTCTGTTGCTGTATAAATGTCTTAGGTTTTGTTTGGGTCAACACTAGCATGTTTTCCCGAACAGTGAGTGGTTTCCCTTTGGGCCCTAATGCTGCTTTCCTGACAGCTCTGATTTGTCATTTTAATCATTCAAGTGCCAGTCAGTAGGTGGAGTCAAAGGGGTCCTTAGCATTGAAAGTGCTGCTGCTGCTGAAATGTTCAGAGGAAGAAGCCACCCCACAGTTGGGTGCTGTACAGTCCAGGCCAAACAGCTCCTTCCCACCTCCCACTGTAGCCGGGCCGTCCTTCCTTTCCTGTTTTCCTCAGGCCTTTTCCATGCTCGCCCTCCTTTTCAGTGTTTTACATTTTTATTTTATTTATTATGTTGCAAAATAAAGTTGTACTATTATCTTAAATGTAGGACAACTTATTTCTTTCATACTTTGTTTAAATGAATAAATTTAGACAAGTAAGATGGCTAGCAAGGGTGTTTGTCATCAGGTTTGCTGACCTGAGGTCAGTACCCTGTAGTCCACATGGTGGAAAGAGAGAACTGACTCCCTCCTACAAGTTCCCTGACCTCTACACTTGTTCTGTGGCCTGTATATCCTGGCATACATACAATAAAGAGATATAAAAATGAAAACATAAAAGCAAATAAAATTTCCTTTGGAAAGTACTTAAAATTCTGTGTTGGGGTGAGAGTTACTCCTTCTTGGTTACACATGACCCCAGTATGTCTGGAGGAAACTGAAAAGGATGTTTTGAAACTGTTTGAAGTGGGTGATGACTCCACTTTCTGTCTTCCCCTTGAAAGGCCTTCAGAAATGGCACCGGCAGTAGGCAGCTGGCCAGTGTCCACACTACTTGATAATTGGAGTCACAGAAAAGGAAGTGCAGAAGAAAGCCCTGTCAGAAAGAATTTGAAAGAAAACTGAAACTTTACTAAACAAGAATATGCTGTTTGTGATTCAACTCCCGCAGTCTTGGAAGAGCGAATGAACAGTTGAGCAGGGCTGGGGTGGCGCTGGAGGACTGTAGAGGAGAGCAGGAGAGGTGGGGCGTATCAGACTGGGGCTCCTGACCCTGGGCTGCAAGTCAGGTCCACACTTTGTCCTTTATAAACCAATTGGAAAAGAGAAAAGGGAGATTTATTCAATGTAGGCACATTGGGCAGAAGAATGCGGTACCCAGGAAACCACTCAAGTCCATGTTTGAGCTCTGACATGAGATCAAAGAGGACCAAAGACACACACATCTAAGCTGTTCACCAAGCCTACCGCTGTTGGTCACTGACCGGGTTTTGGTGGGTCCCACCATTAGACGACTCTTTATAGGAGACAAGGTCCCCATCTGGCTGACACCCTTTCCTTTTCCCAGCATGAGATTCTGGGGAAAACCCCATTTCCTTGGTGTCTGTTGTTTCTACACAAGTATCTCTTTCAAATGGCTTCTTTTCCACCAGGCCCTGCAGCAGGTGAAGGAGGGTAGATGTGGAAATGGAGCTAGAGAAATGTAGAGGAAAATACAGGTGTGTGTGTGGGGTGTGTGGAATTGAAGGTAGGTTGAACTGGAGGATGGATGTGGAGGTGCAGGAGAATGGAGATGGGAGGTGGAGGAGGAGGGTTGGAGTACAGTGGATGCTTGAAGGTCATGGGAGTGTTGTGTACCTTGATTGTGATGCTGAAAATAGGTGTAAATGTATACCAAATTTAATTTTGTATTTTAATTATGTGTAGTATATAATATAAATTAAATTATGTGCTATTAAATAATGAAAAAATTCAGTATATTATTTTCTGTCTGTAACTTTGAATGACTTCTATTTTATCGCCATAGGAAGTAATGCTTTATTCAATATTTGGAGGATCTTCTCTTCATTTTTATTAATGGAAAATATGTATGCTAATTTATATTTAAAGTATTGTCGTATATATTTTATCTAATGCAGTATTTAAAGAGGTATATATTTCACATAGTGCTACTTTTAAATTTTATGCCTGATATGGTTTGATAGGATGTATGAGTAACTATTGTGAAATAATTATATCATTAATTAAGGCATTTTAATATTTTATTTGGTGGTTAACTAAAAAGAATATTTCCTAGAAAAGAACTGACCTTCCTATCCACAGATCATCATAAAGCTGGACTCACTGTTCTTCATAGAAAAGAAAGCTCTGATTTCACTGTAGCCAGGCCATTCAGTTTGTCATCATTTTATAGCTTACAGTGGCATAGCTATTACTTGTTCTAACTCCTGAGTCTGTGAGTGATGGGTTTGGAGATACTTTGTGTCACACCACCAGTAATGTCCTCCCAGCTCCTGACAGTGTGGTGCAGGGTAGGTGAACCTGCTTGTGCTAGAGCCCCACCTCCCCAATGTGGTCAAAGAGTGGACACTGGGGATGGTGTTCCCGTGACCAAGGCTGCTCTGCTGCTCTCTGCTCCCAGATGTGGTTTCCACTTGCCGCTACCGAGTTGGCAGAGCACTTTCCAGACACTGTAGACATTTGGGAAATATGCTTCTGGCTTTTGTGATCAAGCAAATTTATTAACAACCATGAGGCCCCAGTAATTTTCAATAAATCATGACTTGCTGATTTATTTTAAAAGATCCATATAGCAGTAAACAATACCATTTACATTTAATTAGTTTTATTGAACAAGAGGCAATTTTATTTGTAATGAAACACATGTTATGATTAAGGATGTATTTTAATGACCTTTAAGTAATGCGAACAAATGTTGCCCTTGACCTAATAGCGGAGGCTTTCCTACATTATTGAAAACTTCAGAATGATTTTTAAATTATCATGAAACGCTTAGAATGACACTCTCATTATTGTGCCATTATTCAGTCATTTGATGTCTAATATACGAAATGGAACGCATGCTTGTAAATGTTCATGTGTGCGTGGAAATGAGGGTTGTTGCTAGCTTGTTCATTATGTCCCTGTATCAAAAGGTGCTGTGTGGTGTGGAAGGTTCATGTGTTGAAAATTTCTACGACCATGTTTGCTCAGTCATAAGATTGATGTTCATTTTTATTTTCTATATTCCAGGACCTCTTTTCTATCAGTGCCTATGTTTATGCTCAGAAGCCACAACTGGATATTCATAGTTTTGAAGGAACATTTACCAGGGTAAGTTAAATATTTGGCTACTATAAAGATTTTCAACATTTGTGTAAGCTAATGGCAGTGCACCTTTGTTTAGAGAGCATAATTCAATCTAGCATGGATTAACACAGAAGCTCTAAGCATGAAAAACAAGCTATCAAATGTGCAAGTTCTTAGAGGTGTGTCCTATGCGCTATCTCCTTCTGGAGTACATTCGGTGCAGGCTTCCTTGTTTTTAGCACATGTACTGCTGATAAGATCTGGTTCCCACGGGATAAGAATCAGAAAAATAGTACAGTGTAGCTAATTCAGTCTTGGCTTCAGATGATAGTTGATGACAGTGTGCCCAGCACTTCTAGCTTCTTATTTCCCTGGAGGAAAAATACGTGTTTGCATGAACATACATGCATTTATACAGCCCTTTACTTCTGTGATGCTTGTTAGTATGGAGACTTGCTAAAGCTTGAAGCCCCATTTCTCTCATGACTGTTGCAAATAGAACTACTGAATACGTGTTTTAACAGCTTATAATGATTAACATATTTCTTAATAAGGGTCTTTATTATATAACTTTTTTATTGTAACGTTTGTTACTCATCATACATGATTTAGCTTGTGATCATTATCACTTGCAAAACTATTTTGCCGATGCTAGTGATTGACAGTTAATATACAAGTTGTGGGAATGCTAGCTCAGGACACCTGTGAGGCCTTCAGAGTCCACAGGGGAGATGGAGATCATTTTGTAGCTGCTTGTTTACATGTGTGCTGTATAACTACATGCCAAGATGTACATGAAAGCATGTGCACATGATGCTGTGTGGTATTTCTGTGCAAAAATTTTAACATATAAGAAAAACTGTTATAAACAGGTGTCTCTCAATATAAAAATTAATCCAACCTTTATTATGAATCATTTTTTTTCCCCGAGACAGAGTTTCTCTGTGGCTTTGGAGGCTGTCCTGGAACTTCTTCTGTAGAGCGGACTGGTCTTGAACTCACAGAGATCCAATGTCTCTGCCTCTCGAGGGCTGGGATTAAAGGCATGTGCCACACAGTCTGACTACAAATCTTAAATGTTATTGGCATTCTGCTTTTTCTTCACTTTTTTCTCTTTTTTTTCTACTTTGTAATTGCTTATAACTTCCTAAATGTTGGCAATATTTGCTAGACAGATCTTTGCAGACCTCAAGGTTAAAGAGTCAGAGCAGGCTGTCCAGAGCCTAGAGGGCACGTGTGCCATTGTGGGTGGGGATGTTAGACTGGAAACCTAATCAGTCATTCTGGAGATAGCTGCACAGGAACCGTCAACTTAGGGGAAAATGGCAGTGTTGGTGAGTTGAAGAGGCTGCTTTAGACTTCCTGTCACCTCAGGATGGCTATGGCCACCCAACCCTATGTTCTGACAGACCTCCAACAACACCTGCCAACAGTGAGAGTAGGTAGAGTCCACTCCTTTTTATTCATGGATAAACTTGGGTTTGATAATTTCTCATATTTGGGGTAAAATCCAAAATAGCAGAGTCCGTGCCAGGCTAGTTTCAGTGTTGGGAAAACAAAAGGTCACCCTTGGACATTGATGTTAGATAGATTTTGCTCTCTGAAGAGTAGGTAGGATCACATGTCCTCTATATGGATTTGGTTAGGGTAGCCCTCCAATCACTAAGGGACTTTTGGAAAATATCATGGATGACTGTTTGGGAAACTTGTAAGGTAAAAGTGACCTCCTTAAAGGTATGTGTATCTAGGAAGCATAGTGAGGGAGACAGCACTGGAGCACACAGGAGTGTCAGCCCATACCAATACCACACAGGGATTGTGGCTCATAGGTGATGAGTTAAGGAGATGCCTTGTGTAAATTGAGAGCGGATCCCAGTTCCCATCATGAGAATAGAATCACCTCTTGTGTCTGGTTCAAGACGACAACACTTTGTTATTAACAGAAAGCACCTATGTACTGCATATAAAAGAGGAAATGGGGCCGGGCAGTGGTGGTGCACGCCTTTCATCCCAGCACTCGGGAGGCAGAGGCAGGCGGATCTTTGTGAGTTTGAGACCAGCCTGGTCTACGAGAGCTAGTTCCAGGACAGGCTCCAAAGCCACAGAAACCCTGTCTCGAAAAACCAAAAAAAAAAAAAAAAAAAAAAAATGAGAAGATGGGGGAAGCAAAACTTTTCATTTAATAGAAATCTTTCAAAAAGAAACAAAGAAAATCTCCAAGGCAGAGGAACACTTGAACAGCTCTTGTCTGTCTCTTCTGTGCTAGGAGCTGCTTGAGGAAAACCCAGCAAGGGTCCTCAGACTTTCTTGGCAGTTAGAGTACAAGGTACCTGGTCATGTCAAAAAGGATCTCTTACACTAAATGTATACTTCAGGCCCTGGTATATCTTTGTAGATGAAGTTCTATATATTTATTTATAACTGCAGTATAGATTTAGAAATAAATAAAAATTAGACTACCACAATAGCTTCAGGCATTTGGAACCTAAATTTAGAAACTTCTTAATAACTTGTGTTCAAATGTAAATGATCTATATGCCAATTCCAAGGAAAGAGTTGTCAGACTGTACCCAGTGAGATCCCAATATATGCTGTCTCTAAGAAAACACATTCAAACCACTTGTAGTTTAAAAGTAAGTAGATAGGAAAGTATGCCTTAGGGTGCCGCTAAGTAAAACTCAAGTGCTTATAGCAGTATCACAAGTAGCTGGGTTCAGGGGATAATGAGGAAAGGGTTAATTTATTGTCAGGACATAAAACCATGAGCATTTATGTCCCTAATAACAGCTCTTTGAAATGCATGAAGCCAACTCTTAGGGCTGTAAGAGAAACAGATTCTTAATAATAGTTGAAAATTTCAAGCTTATTAATTAATTGAATAGGTATAAAAAAATCTGTAGGAACATAATAGCTTTGAAGATCACCTTTGAAGTTGATTGAACTGACAGCTATAGAAGATATCATTCAGCAGTAGAGTGTAAAATATACTTATGGGTGTTTGGGAATCAAAATAGGTCAAACAAATCTTAGTATATTTTTTAAAAAATCCATTCATGTTCTCTAACCACAGTGTTGTTAAATTGGGAACAAATAACAAATACTTGTTGAAATTTCTAAAACTTCAATAATAATATATCTTAATTAGCTTGTAAATTAAAGATTTGACTAAAAGAGAAATTAAAATTTGTTCCAGTATTGGAAGAAAACATTTATGATCATGAACTGTCTCAAGAGTTTTTCACTGTGACCCAAACTCTAGAATTGTTTTGAAAAGTTGATACATTTGGGCAAATCAAAGTAAGAGTTTGCACATCAGAAATAATCACAAACATGTCAAAGCTATATGAGTTATGAGAAAATATCTGTAGCTTACGTCGTGGCTATATGGCTAACCTGCATTAGGAAAGTACTCTTAGAAATTGATCCAGAAAAGAATGATATTCTTATACATGTTATATAACGGGTGAAACTTAAGGACATCATTTTAAGTAAACTAACTTATCCCGAAAGAACAAATATTCTATGATTCTGCCTGTAAGAGGTGAGTAGTCAGATTCCTAGAAACTTGATGGTAGCTACTGGGGCCTTTGGAGTAACAGAGTTGGTATTTAGTAGGGACAGAATTTCAGTTTTATAAAATAATATGGTTAGTGGGGATGACCATGCAGCATGGTAAATGGGTTTAATGCTGTGCAGGTAAGCTTGGTTATGTCAACAGATTTTATATTGTGTGTATTTCCTCACATTAAAAAATGTCTGTAAAACCAAAACACTGAAGGATGCAGTGAGGACTAGAGTTTCAACTGAAGAAATCAGCGCAGAATAGAATGAAATGCAGACATTGCTGAGCATTTGCAGTGTGTCTCTGTGTGTGGAGAATAAGAGGAATGCCACCAGCTGTTCGCAGGAGCTCCTCTCCTGAGGAAGCTCATGAGGCTGCTGTGTTGTATGTGGTTCTGAGATTGCTGGTCGTGCACTACAGTGTGAGCTCCAGAGAGTCCTGCTCCTAGCAGGAATGTGGGTGTCCTTCAGCAGGTGTTGAAAGCTCCCCTCAGTTTACACCTCAATTCTCAGAGAGTCCCTCACTCATTCTGAGTGTACCCTTTCCTCCTGTTTGTTTTCTCTTCTGATTGTCTATGTCCAGAAGGTTAAGCCCATCAGGCAACTTTCCTAAAATCCGAAGTCAGAATTTGCCTTCTTCCCATCCAGATTCCCACAGCAGGTCTCATCTCTTGCTCTTACTGCATCCAACCAAGTTTGCCTCAGGTCAGACTTGTTGATCTTGTGCTGTGTCAGAAGCTGGCTTGAGGCCTTTGGCATGGTGTATCCCTGCTATGACATTCTTGGGAATAGGATAAATTTCTTTCTAGCCGTCAGGTCGTCACAAGAGGGTGGAGGAGCAGGCACAGTATCTGATTTTGTGGGGCCATTTTTGTTTTGGTTTGAATGCAGTGTGTCTCGCATGGGCTCATGTGTTTGGAGACTTGTCCCCAGCTGGTGGCTCTGTTTTGGGAGGTTGTGGAAGCTTGGAACCTGAGGCCTACTTCCCAGACATAGAGCCATTGGGCTGTTGGGCCATGATGTGTGGGTATAACCCGCCCAGCTGTAGCCCTCATCTCTCATTTTCTTTGTTGCCTGTGCCTGCTGCCATGCCTTCCCCTGTTGTATATTGTTCCCGTTCAAACCATGAGCCTCAGTTAGTGCTTTTCCTTTAAGTTTCTTCTTTGTAGGTTTTCATCCACAGAAACAAGAAAGGTAACCAGTGCAGTCCTCTTTGAAGGTCTTGACAGTGTTGCTGTCTGGAGACATTTTCTGTTGAGAGAAGCTTGGCAAACAGTCTTCATCTTTCTTCTCAGGATTGATAGCGAAGATATTGTGCACACTGAGACATCCCTTTTTATACATCTGTCCCACAGGATACCTAAATTCAGGGTTGTGTAGTATTTGTACCAAACTTAAACATGCATCCATATGTTTTGTTTGTGTTCTTAGTTTTAGGTAGGATTTCTGTATAGCAATGACTGACCTGGAACTCCCAGAGATCCGCATGCCCCTGCCTCCCACGTGCTGGCATTTTAGGCGTGCACTACTACATTTTATCTCTTACTGTTACTTCTAGATAACTTAAAATAACTGGTTCTGTTTAAGTGCTTTGTGATAGCTGTTCTGTTGTGTTAGTTTGGGAATTGGAATAAGAAAGAAAAGTCTAACATTAACATGTTCAGTGAAGACACACCAGTTGTAGGGCCAACTGTATAGGTGAGACAAGTTGACTAAAACTAGAGATGGCCACAGACTGCTGAAGAGACTGAAGATGTGTTAGTTAGGAGAAGGCGGTAGCATGGTGTCCTTACACATCTCATTTGTGTGGGCTCACCAAAATGTGCACAGCATGGGAAAGTTAAGTTTTACTTTGTGGAACTTTCTAGATTATTTATTTCTATTTATTTCTTAAAGATTCTTCATCTACAGAACCTCAGAATATAGAGAATCAGCTTTATGTGCCATGGTGAATATTCACAGTTTGAAGCTCGGCTTCCTGTTTCCCAGATACCTTTTGAATTTAATGACAATGCCTTGTTTGTACTGACCTCCTTCATTGCTCTCTGTTGAGCATTTTCTGTATCCTCTTCAAGACTCCTTTACTTAAAAGAAAAGGTTAAATGTATGAGTTTCTGTAGTTTTCATGTTCTATAGCCTGCTACAATTCAAAAGCTAGACCAGGGAAGCTGCAGTATGTTGGCAACACATAATTTCCATGGTAGTCCATATTACACGTGTTTCTGTTTATATATTTTTATTTTATTTTATTTTATTTACATTGTTAATATCTTGAGTTTATTAAGATTTTAATAAACTAACGAGAATGCCAACGACCAATTGAGAAATGCACAAATGAACAGTAGTGGCCAACAGACAAAGCACTCAGACACAAAAATATAATTTAGAATATGAAAAAA
>JAQHUG010000004.1:9192407-9206073 GCA_028555095.1 Dicrostonyx torquatus
CCTCTCCAGCATAATTACAATTGTAAGAACGGTGTAATTGTCATAAGAGTGTGTGTTCTTGATCAAAGGACGGTTCAGCTTCCCTCCTTCCTCCCATCATAGGCATTATAACCTTGCCACGCGAAACTTCTTTGCATAATACGTGCAGCCTGAAGGGCCTTACACCTGATTTCATACTTTTCCGCCTTCATGAACCACAGTTATACTTGTATTATTTATACTTTCCTAGTCTGTGAGATTCTGTTATAGCAGCAGAAAGCAGACTAAGACATGGAGATCTGAGCAGCATTTCCCCCTCTGATGTGATTTATAGTATCTTAACTTGTCTGGTTCTGATGAATGCCACCTATTCCTCGATTGTGCTTTTCAGAATTTTCAGAAACACTAATCAGAAAACACATAAGTTCTTCAAAATGTAAGTTCTTTGCACTGTTGATGCATAAAGGCAGGTTTTGAGAGAAACTCTGCAAACCCACACGCATATAACATGTACACACACATACATACTCACATAAACATACACACACATATACATGTACACACAAACACAGACACACACATATACATGCACACACTCTCTTATACATGCAGACTCAGACACACAGACACACAGACACACACACAGACACACACACACACACACACACATACTTTGGCCAATGAGAAGGGGAATAGGAAAATGGGTGCAGGCCCAGGTCTAGAAGAGGTCTATGTGTGCCTGCTCTGTTGTTATTCACTGTGAGGTTGATGGAGGAGGAAGCTTTTTATATGAGGGCCATTCCCATCTCTCATAACACAACAGAAGTCTGTTTGTCTTAGTTTTACATTTGTGTATGCATTTCTGCTCCTTTAGAGAGTTAATTCTACCAGAGCCATCTAAAATGTTAACATCTGAGCCTTGTCTGTGATTTATTAAAAGAGCTGAGAGAGCACTGTGGGCACAAGTGCACATCCAGAGTTTCATTTCAGAGGGACGTAGCTGGAAAGGGACTGTCCTATATTACACAGAGTTGCACATGCTGCCTGCTGTGGATGCTTATCATGGAGGTGGATTCCAAACATGCAGAAAGGCAACACAGTTCCTTCAGGCTCTGCATGAACTTGACGTGCCTTTTTACTTGTGTTGTTTGTTTTTCTCTGTTAAATATATCAGTCTAGAATTTTAGGTTAATAAAGTATGGAAATAATTTTGCATGTACTTTTCAAGTATAAAGAAAGAAAATGACATTTAATATCTTTATAATTAGAAATTTAAATTCAATTTAATTATAGAAAAGTATTAGTTGAACATTGTTTTAAAGTGGTGCTCCTATATACTTTTTTAGTATAGTACAGTGAAGAAGCTACCCCTGTTGGTCAGTTTGGAGGCTGAATTAGGAATTTGAGTGCATCACTCTGAAGTTGCTGTGGTGGTACATACATTGTGCATTTTGTTGCCCCTGGTGACTCTAACACAGTCAAGCACATTGTGAGTCTGTGTTTGCCACCCTCCTACATCTTGGTGCAACCTGCACAGTGTGCATCCAGTCTGAAAGAGATCTAAAGAGAGAGTAGGCAGAGTCAGAGAGAAGCCATGTAGCCGCCTCTAGATGCCCCAGAATGTAGCCTGTAGGACACAAGCCTCACGGTAAAATATAAAATAATAGAAATGGGTTAATTTAAATTATAAGAGTTAGCTAGCAATACACTTAAGCTATTGGCCAAACAGTATTGCAAATAATATAGTTTCTGAGTTATTATTTTGTGGTCTGGGCAGCTGGGAACAAACTAACAGCTTCCCTCAACAGTCACCCTCCTACATCTTGGGGCCACTGAAAATTATCTCTGCCTTTTCTGTAGATGCTAACTTTTCCTTTTATTTAAGGCATAAGCCTTACCTTGGAAGGACAGGATCAAAAGTGGGCTAATACTTTTCGTTATCCATTACCAACATACTCCCCTGTACCCCTGCTGTGAGTTTTCTACCTTGATTTTTTTTTTTTTTGTAGAAGCCACAACACACCCAACCCTTTATTCCTGCCTCTTCCTGTCAGAACATTGGACAGCTCCCTGCCTGATACAGGCCACTGCTGAGGGACCAGCCTGAAATTAGAATATTTGATATTGTTCCCTCAACGTGCATAATCCTAAGGAAAAAAGAAACCAAACGTGAAGGTGGTTTTGAAATTCCTTTTTGTCATCCCAATCTTTATTATTTATGCACGAGATTGGTAAAGAACTTTAGAATGATTTTTATGATACGTATTTGATATACTTAATACTTACAGACTGTCACTTACATGACAGAAATGAAGAAAAACCATGGAAAGATAACATGTTATAGAAAATGGGAAAGCAATTTACATTTCTAAAATTAAATTGTGTAGGATTTATTTCCACTTCAGATAGTTGTAAAGACTGTTACCTGCTTTAACTCCTGTCTGTCTCTGAGAGTTTGACATAAAGGGAAAATACTAAGCCAAATGGTAAGCATGTGGGAATAATCTTCAACACTTTTTATTAAGGAAACCTGAGGAAGAAGTTTTTATTGTGTTGTTAATTTGGTTTTATTAAGACAGATTCTTGTTGTAACCCTTCCTGGCCATGTAGTTTTGCTGTCTAGACCAGGCCCTACCTCCAGTTTTGGGAGCTTGTTACCTGTGCTTTCTGATGGCTGACCTTCAGTCCACCACTGTGCCTTTAGAAAGCGCTCTGAAGGAGTTTGTGCACTTGTGCTCACTGGGTAGATAAAGGACATGCTAAAGGGAAGGTTGTCCACACCCCTCCCTGGTGTGTTTGCAGGGCTTGCTTTGCAGGCACAGCCCAGTTAGCACTCACAAAAGACAGCCCTGCTTCTTCTCTTGAGGCATGATGCTTCACCTACTCATGGCGTTCTGTTGGATAGCTTAGCTTAGTGGTTGGCATGACCTTGTGTACTGCCCAGGTTGTAGGCTCACGGTGCCTGGAGAAGGTAGAGAGTTCCTCTTTATTTTTTAGTTATCAATGTATTGGATGAGTTTATGTTACTGTTCCATGTGTGGAGGGCAGACGTTAACCCTATAGTTGTTTAGGTTATGATCCTTAGGTGACAATGATATAAATTGTTAAGGTATAATAGAAATGTGTAGTTAGATAGTAATTTTTTTAAAATGATAAGTGTGCAGATCAGAAAGTATCTACATTCTGTTGCTGAAACTTTTAGACCAATATAGAATTGAAGGCTATACCATATCGGCTGTATTTAGTAAATAGAGCAAGGAACATCTGGATCTATCTCTCCTACCGTAGTTATCAGAACCATACTCTCTAAGTGATTCAGAAGTTGTCATTTCATTTCAGCCACAATGTCAAATAAAAAGCAATGTGGTCCATCAAGATGACCTGTGTTTTCTAAAAGTTGACTCTTTTGTTCTATTAAACCATTAAATAAAGTAAACCTAATTTTCCTTAGATAGCCATTATCTGTTTATCTTGAAGAGTGATTTCAGTTCTGAATTGGAGGGAAAAAAGCAGTGTATTCTTGGCATTGTCCATAAAGACAGTGTTGGGAAATGGGAAGCACATTACTTTACTATCTATTGATGATGTGGGGGTTCCCATGAAGAGCCCCAGTAAACGTTTTATCACCCTTATTATATCAAAGTAAATTGATTAAAGTATAAGCATGCTTATAACTCTGTCATCTTTAAATTTTGACTCTAAGTTTTCCCCCTGCATACCTGAACATTTATATTGTGCTGAGATAAGCCCCGGCTTTTCCACATAAAGCTGGCCTACAGATACTGGTCTGTAGTAGAGCAGTTGTCCACATAGGTTAGATTCCTGTATTTATGAGTAGTGTAACCAGAGCAGACATGAATTAAGCTTTGTCTTGTGTTTTTGGGAGAGCTTTTTTTTTTTTAAGCATCAATGCCCCCTCCACACACACGAAGATACACATAGTTTTAAAGCATGCCTATGTTTTAAACACTTACTGATATGATAGCCTTCACAGTTACAGAACCTGAAACCCAGGGCCTGACTAGGGTTAGGATGCTGTCTTCTCTGGATACTGGATAAGAATGCAGGAATCACACAGTTCTAAGACACGAGCCTGAGCAGTTGCAGGAAGGCACTAGGTTTCATAATTACTGATTTTGCTGTCAAGTGCATACCAGGCACCTATAGAACAAGAAAAACCTTTTACTTTGTGAATGTTGGCATTATTGGTAATATTTTTGAAGTAGAAATAAGAGTTTAGGTTCTTTGCCTTATCTTTAATCAGACAATTTGTACCAAATATATTTATTACCTAGCAAGATGGCTGACAAAGTTACCATTTGAAGATGGCCTGATCAATTAATGGAAAAGGCACACCCATAGGTCAAAACTCTGCCTTCTACCCATATTTCTTTGTTATTTTGGAATGTGTCTTAATAGCAGATTATCAAGTTATAATAAAGATCCTCTGGAAGTTGCTGTTTTAGGAGAAATTTAACAGTCGACAGTGTGAGATGTTTCTGCTCTGTGCAGACATTGGGGCCATTTGCTGCAGCATGTCACTGTCAGATTCAGACCTTTGTGTTCCCATGATCCTATACTTCAGCAAGGCTCCCACAATCACAGTATGAACAGTGGCTGTTCACTAGGGTAATGTTGTACTGAGGCGCCTTGTTCGTTTCCCGGCTGCTTGGCAGCTCAGATCCAAAATAATCACACAGAAACTATATTATTTAAATCACTGCTTGGCCCATTCGCTCTAGCTTCTTATTGGCTAACTCTTATATCTTACTTAAACCCATTTCTATTAATTTGTATATTGCCATGACTCTGTGGCTTACCGAGAAAAGTTGTGACATCTGTCTTCAGCTGGGCTACATGGCTTCTCTCCTAGCTCCGCCTTCTTCCTCCCAGCATTCAGTTTAGTTTTCCTCACTTAGCTAAGTTCTGCCCGGTTATAGGTTCAAAGCAGTTTCTTTATTCGTTAATGGTATTCACAGCATACAGAGGGGAATCCCACATCACCTCCCTTTTTCTGTTTAAATAAAAAGGAAGGTTTTAACTTTAACATGGTAAAATTACATAAAACAGTTATCAAGCAAGAATTATAGTCATAATATTTATATTTATTTTATCTTTTATCATAACCAAGGAAAACTATAATTATCAATTTTTTAACTCCATCAAAAACTCCAGAAGGATATAATATTACCTAAGTAAACAATAAGTTCATTGTAAGCAACTTTCAAAACTCTAGAATTGACAGAGACATCTCACTACCTGGACATTCACCCAGAGTTCTTCTGTACCATTGGGGCATCTATCTTCAGCCTACAGACCCATAGTATCCAGCAGACTTTTCCAGGAAGCAGTATATCTCAAAGACAGTTCCACCTATATTGGCAGTTTGTCAGTCTCTTTCTTCTGTGCCCTGCAGAATGTCTTGCAGACTGTTTCATGCAAGTTCAACAGTCATTTCTCTGCATGTCCTACATGTCCAGTTCATCAAGCATTCCAGGCAAGAACACTTTCTTTACCCAAATGACTAGCCAACTCCATAAGGAACCTCTTCAATGCTCATCATCCTCTTGAAGTAGACTGGTGCTGCCAGGAGCAGATGTATCTCATTGTCATGAAAAGTCCTAAATTCTTAAAACATTTAAATGCCTTTTTCTGAAGGCCTCTGAACAATTTCAAGAATACGTATCTATGTGAAATACATCTCTGTACATCTAGAAAACCTAACTAACATGAGTATAAGTTTTCCTGTTATAGATGACTATTAACTTATATTTCTTAATTATACATTACATTTTTTAAATGTGCTGGACAAACATAATAGCTTAGTAAAGATCAGAAATTCACATACATGTAACAAAATTGACCTTAAATTTGTATCAATAAACCAAGATCCATGCCAATGCAAATCTCTATAGCATATCCCCCTTTAAATATAAAACAAACCTTTATAAATAATATTTGGGAATATGGGCATAGTTCTCTCCAAACTGCTTCCTGCTTTTTTTTGGCTGAAGTAATTTTTTGGGGTGTTCACAGTGACCTTTCAGAGCGTCTTGATCCATCAAACCATATTAGTCTGGAATGATTCCACAGGTTCTCATCCTCTATGGAAACAGCAACATATCCTTAGACCCAAATTTGGAAGTCGTAATGCCTTTATGATTTATATGCTGGTTTAGCTTAGCAGCCCATACAATGAAATGTCTCTCTGTACTTAGCTAGTTCACAGTCAAAAATTTCAAAGAAAACACAATAATATTCATAATCTAGACTCTCTGTGAATTTTCTGTTTTCACATGGCTTATTTGTTTTTACTATATTACTTTTTTATATTTATTTTGTTATCTTTACTCCTTTAATCTATGACTGTACTCTGTCCTTTTAAAGACATTGTTTTATTTTTTAAAACCATATTTTTTCTTCTCTCTCCCAAGCCTACATACATTTATCCAACACTGTGACCCATTTAGAGGTCTTTTCCATCTGGATTTGTCTTTATTGCATATCTGTAATTATTTTCTAACCAGAAGCACTTCTTAAAATGCTAAGCCCTTCTTATGAACTTAATGTGTGCCGTTGCTAGGGGAAATATGGCACTGCCTGCTTGCTCTGCCCAGTCCATCATGGTGGAAGAGGTCCATTCACACTGCCTCTGAGCCACACACACCACCCCAGTTTCAAGTATGTAGCAGGTCTTTGTTGAACCATTAAGCAATTTGTAACATGTTGCTTACAAACCCCATTTAAGTGCTCATCCTCCTGATAGAGTCACAGTGTTCATGCTGGCAACAGGGCTCAGAAAGCTGCAGTTTCAAAGCAGTGCTGCTTTTTGTTCTGCTACCACTGAGTCAGGAAACCCCCTCCTAAAGGAGCCATGCCTCTGCTTGCTTTTAGCACACAGAGCCCACCCAAGGAAATGCTGCCACCAAACCATGCTTAATTCTGTTCTTTTGTGTCTAGGATTGCTGTTTATGCTTTTTCAGGTTTTACATGGATTTAGTTGACCACGTTGGTGAGCTAATTTGTTGGAGAGGCCTCTTGTTTGTTTCCTAGCCACCCGACTCAGCCCAAAAATAACCACACAGAAACTATATTAATTAAATTACTGCTTTGCCCATTAGCTCTAGCCTTTTATTTGCTAACTTTTACATCTTAATTTAACCCATCTCCATTAATCTGTGCATCACTATGAGGTCATGGCCTACCGGTAAATTTTCAGTGCATCTGTCTCTGGCAGCAGCTCCATGGCTTCTCTCTGACTCCGCCTGCTTTCTCCCAGCATTCAGCTTAGTTTTCCCTGCCTAGCTAAGTTCTGCCCTACTTTAAGTCCAAAGCAGTTTTTTTATTCATTAATAGTATTCACAGAATTCAGAGGAGAAACCCACAGCAGGGTGACATTCTCAGCTTTATATTTTATCTCTGAACATCAGCATAAAACCTGTACATGTAAAACTAAACTGAATGTCTTACTACATATTGTGAACATCAGCATGAAACTTGTACATGTAAAACTAGACCGTATGGGCTGCTACATATCGTGGATATCAGCTTGAAACATGTACATGTAATACTAAACTGTATGTGCTACTACATATTGTGGCTATTTGCATGAAACATGTACATGTAAAATTAGACTATATATGCTACTACATATCATAGTATTGCTATTTGGGTGCATCAGATGTTCACATGCATATTAGCAACAAATAGCTCATATTTAAGTTCTGCTTAATGAAAAATATCTCACATTGTATTTGAAAAGGGGGCTTTGAGAGGCGACCTCTCCTTCCTGTGTGTATTATTACTAATAATCACACAAGCAGTTTCTGCTGTTCATGAGCATATTTATCTTTTAAAGAATAGCCCTTGTCTTTGATAGAAATTAGGAAAGGAAATTCCGGCATGCTGATGAAATTGTTTATTCATGGTTATGTCTGTGCTAATATTAATTTTTAGACTTTCCAGGAAAAGTGAATCTCATATTAGGAGTGTTGCTTATACCATGTGTTTAAAAAAAAATATTTTATCCTATTTTCTACAAATAATCAGCATACAATGAGTGCACCTATGAAAATTTAAAATTATTATAAATGTAAGCACTGAAGTGTTTATGCATAGATTAATCAAACTGTAATTTCAGGTTTTTATATTCCCCTTGAAACTTATATTTGTAGATAGTTGGGTATAAAAGATGGTCATGCTTCTTTTCTAACACTGCAGATACCTGAAATGTCAATAGAACATTGCTAATTTTCCAGTTTTGTTTTGTTTTTCTCCCTGAACAGGAAGACAGTGACCCTCCCATTCATGAAAGTCTCAGTATAGAAAACACATTGTGGGCAAGCACCATTGTTGCATCAGGTAAGAGGGAAGTTTGCATCGATCTCACAGACAGGATGTTAGTGTTGACCACGCATTCTAAAACAGCTTTCCTAAACTTCCCTGTGGGATTTAAGGATTGGGGGCTGAGAAACCAGGAGATAGAGTTGGGAGTCTGTGGTGAGGCCTGGGTAACTATTCCGTCATGGTAGAGCAAGGCCAGAAGCATGGGTGTGGTCTGTCCATTGTGGTGGGGCAAAGGCCGTTTCTCTATGTTGGACATGTCTTACTTGATGTTCATCAGTGTGCTTTGATGAGGGCTGGGAGACTAGTAATAACTTTTGATGGTTCTTACTCACTTTCTGTCCAGTTGACAAGACCTAGAAGAGACTGATTGGGTAATGTAGGAGAGTAAAGGGTTAGATGAAGCCATACAAGTCAGAAGAGATAGGATTAGCCAGGGCTTTGGAAGCAGGGAAGGTCTGAATGTTGTTTGGGAGAGATTGGAAGGCTGTGGAATCCTGGTGGTTAAAGAGAAGGTTACTTAAGTTGACAGTTTTGCAAATAAATTTCTGTGGGTGTGTTTGAAATGCAAAGTTTTATCACCTGGTCAGGAATAGGTTGACATCAATGATGATATTAGGAGGGAATCTTAGAAGTAGTTAATTGACCATAAGGAAGGTACCAGGCATGAAGCTTGGTGTCAGGGAGCACCGGGAAAAGGATACTAGAGAAGATAGGAGCCTAGGGACACTTAGCAGTTTTGAATAAGATGTCAGTTCTCCTTCCATAGTGCTGGAGTGATGTGGTAAAGGAACTGTCAATAGACAGCTTTGGTGGGTAGGAAAGGCATTAAGAAAATGGTCCAGTTAATTTTAGCTATACTAAATATTATGAAAAGTACCATGTCTTTTGAACTTATGTGAACCAAGAATCTTACAAACATGGTCTGAGAAAGACTTCTCTGAAGAAGAGATGTTTAAAATGGATTATGAGGCGTGACCAGGTGTGGTGGATGACAGGACAGCTGTGGGAGTATTTCTGCCAAAAGACAGCTGCGAAAAGCCCTGTGCTTGAAAGTACACAGTGCCCTGAAGAAGGCTGAGGTCCCAGTGTGCCTGGTCCCAGGTGTGTGTATGTAGGGGAGAGGGGTATTAGACAGGAAGACAGTTCTGTGATCCTTTCATTAAATGGGTCCTGTTTACACCACAGCCCTAAAGAACTACAGATACTCACATTTTGGGATAAATTATAAAAAAATTTATTATACTATTTCATATTTTACAAACAAACATGGAGGCAAATTTTGAGAATCTTGAAAGTTTACTCTTACGAATTGTTTGATGTTTTGATGCCCACATATATTTGTAAAATTGTATATAGAGAAGCAAAGATACCTCAGAGTGGAAATGCCAGGTTCTCAGCTCTAGAGACCACAGGTTCAGGGTCTTTGAAGTCACCTTAGAAAAGGGCTCATAGCATCTTTGGAAGTCCTCACTCCCACCTCTGACTTTTGCAACCTCTGCAAAAAAGACTGATGAGCCCTGTCCCTGTTCAGTGAGGTAATGCCAGTATTGGTTGTGCTCCTTGAGTGAAGGATACAGCAGAATGCCCCCGTGTGTCAGGCCACTGCTGTACAGCATTCACACCAGACTAGAGCACACGTGTTGCCACTGAGCTCAACATCCGTTTATAAGAGAATATCTGCATTATGGGACATCTAAGCACCTTTGCCCAGAATTTAAAATTTTCTGTCAATATTCATACTTTTTGTGGTGTTAAATTGATAGTCATTAAGGGATTAAATACTTTACATTTTGTTCTTTGTTTCTGTTTTAAATATGTATTAGTCTGTTGACACCAAATCCCAGTATAATATTGATTTGCGGCCTTTCTTCTCAGAGACAGAAGCAACCTGAGCTTAAGGCTTCTGAGATGTCCTGTAGAATTTCCTGGACATAGTTTTTCTGCTTGACTTTTATTTTCAGAATGACCTTGGCCTGCAGTAGCTGCTTCTTGATTATTTTTGCAACAGACATTAGCATAGGCATCACAATATCTGTCACCTCTCAGCCCTGTCATATTTACTGTCCCTTGTAGTACTGGGTTTGATGGGGTTGACTTTAGAACATCTTAGAGGATGTTCCAGAGCATTGGTCTCAACCTTCCTACTGCTGTTAGGCTTTAACAGAGGGCCTTAGAGGAATGGTGCAAATCTAAGACTACTGGACATAGCCCGAGCATTGTCTCTCTGTAACTGATCACAAGTTTAGAATTCTTTTGCCTGAGTTTAGAATGGCACCTTATCAAAATTAGTTTATAATTACATCACTTCCCCCTTCCCCTTCTCGCTCTAAACTCTTTTTATATATTCTCCTTTCCCTTTCAGATTCATGCCCCCTCTTTAACTATTGTTGCACGTATACACACGCGCGCGCGTGTGTGTGTATGTGTGTGTGTATATTCCTAAGAATAAATACAACTGCTTATTTGTATGTATATCTATTCTTAGTCTGACCATTTGGTGTTGAATACCTAATTGGTGTGTTCTTTCCTGGGTCTGACCTATTTCTTCCATTCTCAGCATTCCTTAATTTTCTGTAGTTCTTTGTCTAGGATTTAGGTCTTGTGAACCTTCCCAGTACCATGTCTGTTGTTGGTGTTATCCTTGTTCATGTTGGTGAGACTTCATGGAACTTTTTTTAAGCTGTGCTGTCTTTTCTCTAGCTCATAATAGTCAAGCATTGTGTCACTGCACTACATCCGTAAGCCCATAGGAACTCTTAGAATGGAGTTGTTTCTGACCTTTTTCTCTGTCCTAGAGTTTTAAAAGTTTGGGATTAGCAACTCAAATTACACAAAGCAGTAAGGTGCCAGGTGACCAAAGAGAGACCACTCCATGCTGCCCCATGCATCAATGTCCCTATTGACTCAGAGAACATTATTCCTTTAGATCAGCGGCTTTCAACCTTTCTAATGCTGTGACCCTTTAATACATTTCCTCATGTTGTAGTGACCCCCCCAACCAAAAACCTATTTTTTTTTTAAATAAGATTTTTTTAAGCTTTATTTATTATGTATATAGTATTCTTCCTGCATGTTTGCTTGCATGCCAGAAGAGGGCGCCAGATCTCATTATACATGGCTGTGAGCCACCATGTGGTTGCTGGGAATTGAACTCAGGTCTTCTGGAAAAGCAGCCAGTGCTCTTAACCCCTGAGCCATCTCTCCAGCCTCCAAAAACCTATTTCATTGCTACTTCATAACAATAATTTTGCTACTGTTTTGACGTGTAATGCAAATATCTGTTTTCTGATGGTCTTAGGTGTCCCCTGTGGAAGGGTTGTTTGACCCCCATAAAAGGTCAAAACTCATAGGTTGAGAAGCACTGCTTTGAATCGTAGGTCAGGTCCTTACATGGAGTTGCTATAAACTTTAAAACAAGCCTTCTGAAGCAATGTATGATAATGTAGGTGTACAAATTGGATTGTCCAGGAGCTCTGCCTCTGTATATGCTACTTATGCAATGATGCAGCATATATGCAGATGGGGCTTCCAAGAGTGGTTGAAGTATTATGGAAAATGCAGACATTTATAGGCATTTGGTGTAGTTTACTAATACCAAAAGAAGAAAAAAATAAAGATGTATTTTCTTTTGCTTGGCTTCTAATTTATTTTCCTGGTAATTTGTTTTTATTGTCTAAGTAGCATAGTTATGGCAGTAAATTTTCAGAATAAAGTCTGACTGTTTTCTGTGTGCAGTTTGATATATTCCTATTCTAGCCATGCATAGGTTGCTAAGAATTATTATTTGAATGGAAAGAGACCACAGTCCTGTAGAAAGTCACTCAACTATCAACCAAGAAAGATTGTGGTTAAAGGTGTTTACAGATTAATAATGCTTTAAGTGTAGCACGCTTTCTTTTGGGGCCACTAACCAGTCCTCAAATCATAACATGGAAGATTATTATTAATTATGAACACTCAGCCTTATCTTATGCTTGTCTCACTAGCTCTTCTAACTTAAATAATCCTGTTTCTCTTCATCTGCATGTTGCCTCAGGGCTTTTTAACTTTTTAACTTTCTGTCCTACTCCTTGTCTGTCTGTCTGACAGCTGCTTACCTGGCTGGTCCCTGGTGTCTCTCGTTCTCCCTCATTCTCTTCTCTCTTCTCTCTCTCTCTAGCTTAGAGTCTTCCTCCTCCTTATAATACCTGCCTGCCAGCGGTGCCTATTTCCTTATCTATTGGCCATTCAACTTTTTATTAGACCAATCAGGTGCCTTAAGCAAGCAAACAGCAAATTTTTACATCGTTAAACAAATGCAACATAAATAAGTGTAACACATCTTTACATAGTTAACATAAATTATTCTGCATCATAAAGAAATGGAATATATCTTTACATAGTTAAAGTAATATTCCACAACATTTACCCCTTTTGTCTAAATAAAAAAGAGTTTTAACTTTAGCATAGTAAAAATATATAATAAGAACAGTTATCAAGTAAGAATTATTTACAATGTCCAGTCCAATTGTATTTGGCAATTTCAGAGAAAATACTTCATTCTTTATCCTCTTTTGGCGATTCCAAATTTTTGGACCTAATTTGCCTTTTATCATAAGTAAGGAAAACTATAACTATATAGTGTTCAATACTGTCAAAGACCCCAGAAGTATATAATATTAATTACCTGAGTAAACAGGAAGTACAGTGCAAGTGACTCCCAAACCATAGAAATGATAGAGTCATATGGCTGCTTTGATGATTGCTCTATGATATTAGAACAGCCTGCTTTGATCTACACACTTAGAGTATTTGACAGACTTTTCTTTGACAGAAGAATTTTGAAGGACTGTTCTGCCTTGTTTTGGCAAAGCTTGGAAGTCCTTTTCCTTTGTGTCCTGCTTGTCCAGTTTGGACAGCATACCATCAGCAGTCAAGACAAGGGCAGTTTCTTTCCCAAATGGCTAGCTTTACCACATTGAAAGCAAACTCTATATGGTGATTTTTTTTATACCAATCATTGTTATATGAAGTAGATTGGTGCTGGCAGGAGCAGAAGTGTGTCACTGTCTCGAAGTTTTTCTTGCTTTATTTATGGATGTCTGTAGCCAAGATTTTCAGGAGGTCTCACCCATGAAACCTGACCTCTCTTAACCTGAAAGGAACCCACAGTCTTCATTTCCTTATGGAAACAAAAGCATAGCCTCTTCCCTAATCCAATATATTTTCTGACTTCCATTTTAAACTTAAGACATCCCTAAGGTATCTAGGATGGTTTAATTCAACAATCTTTTTACAATCCAGCAGCTGTCTCTCAGCAACTGTTGTTCACTCATCAGCTTCAAAAAAATTCAAAGTCAGC
>JAQHUG010000004.1:9218877-9255046 GCA_028555095.1 Dicrostonyx torquatus
TGTGGAATATATACACTTTAGAATACTACTCAGCGGAAAAAAACAATGACATCTTGAATTTTGCATGCAATGGATGGAAATAGAAAACTATCCTTAGTGAGATATCCCAAACCCAAAAAGATGAGTATGGTATGTACTCACTCATTAGTGCACCCTAGCCATTAACAAAGGACATTGAGCTTATAGCTCACAAGCCTAGAGAAACCAAATAGCATGGCGAACCCAAAGAAAAACATATATAGACCCTCCTGGATTTCTGAAGAGAACATTTTATTCAGTGGGGCTTAGCAATAAGCATTGCTGAAGATTTCACGATTCACTGAGATTAAAAAAAAAAACCAGGGGGTGTGTTATTCGTAGACTTAGAAGTCTGAAAAATATTAGTCCAATTCAGTAAATTCAGTAGTTGCAGTAGATTTCCAGATTCAGGGTTCTCAGAGTTAGGGAAGTTTAAGGGGCATGGCGGGATGTGGTTGTCATGTTGTGGGGCTGGGCTCAGGGTTGAGAGAAGGGAGGCTAACATGTTTTATGATCAGTATACCAAACCAGGGGGAAGAGGAAGGAGGAAGAAGAAAGGGAGAAAAGGAGAGAAGGGGAATAGAGGGAGTGAAGAAGAGAGAAGAAATTAAGGGGGAAAAATGTTACACTATAAGAGGAAGATTTTATTGATTTGATTTTTTTTTAGTATCACAGGTCCTGGCATTGCTCTCAGGGAAGGGTATAAAGGGCATTGATCAAGAAGGAGAATACTCATATCCCGAAAGATCAAGCCTCGTACAGGTGTCCAAGGTTCCCTGGATGTAGAGCGTTCATGTAATGTTGAGCACATAGAAGAAAAGTGCATAGTGTTTCCTGACCACTCTCTTCCTGCTTGGCTGGCATCCTGCTTTAATTATGGTGTGCATATGAGAGAACTGTGCCAACTTGTGGGACTTTGGGGGCCTCCTGGGTTTCAGGTGCTAAGGAAAACCAATCTTGACCTGATGGTAGTGAATCCTAACAGCTGGTGCAGTAACAGAGTTGACGGGAAACTTGGACCGGGTTCAGCACACTTCCCCACAGGAGCAGGGATTGAAGCCTAGCCTCTTAGCTTTGACACTGTTGAGCAGTTCAAAGGATATAGCTGTTCTTCGAATTACACAACAGTACTATAGTAGAGATAAACAAAGGCCTTTTATATTCTCATATATAAGAACCTCAGCTCAGGACACCAACAGATGGATACCCGTTTGTCCAGGTATCCAGATTGATAAGAGGAGCTATCAGAAGAATAGGACTGCTGCCCTAGAGGAACACCAGCAGGTGATAGGCGCAGGTAACTATTCCGACAGCCGCCCAGAATCCTCATGTGGCTGGAGATTCTAAGTCCTCTAAAAGAGAAAAGCACACTGCAAATGGTCATCCACAGGCATATCTGCCAAAGGAAGTTGTCAGTGGAGACTGCTCTTTCAGACACCGAGACCAAACAATCACACAGAAACTATATTAATTACAACACTGTTCAGCCTATTAGCTCAGGCTTCTTATTAACTAACCCATATCTTAAATTAACCCGTATCTATTAATTTGCGTATCATCACTAGGCTGTGGCTTCCTGGGTAAGGTTCTGGCATCTGTCTCCTTCAGCAGCTACATGGCATCTCTCTGACTCTGCCTAGTCTCTATATATCCCTTCCAGCCTGACTGTATTCTACCCTACCATACGCCAAAGCAACTTTATTCATTAACCAATAAAAGGAACACATGGACATCCCACAGCAGGAAATAAGACTGCACTTGGTAATGAGGCAGACTACAGCCAGGGAAAGGAATTGTGGAGTGGAGGTATCATGGTGTCCTGGATACTAACCTGTGAATGTTTTGAGGAGCCATCTTGCCTCTTCATCTCATAAAATAAGAGTGTTTTCAAGAAATTGTTGCTGACAAACAAGGACATAGGACTACCATTACATGAATTTTCATATCTTCAGTTTTGTTATCCAAGGAAGCCTTCAAATCTGGCTCCCTTTGATGGCTCAGAGACGTTGACAGTGTCAGCTTAACAGCTCTGCTGCTTGTTGACTAAGAGATGAGGTCTCCCACATTTGTTCCCTTTCTGGGCTTTCACCCCTGTTCATCCTCGGCACTTCACTGATACCTGCACCATTATTTGACTTTGTCTTCTGCCATGAGTGTGGCTCCCTAGCAGGTTTCTGTCTGTGACTTAGACTTTGTGAGGAACATTATCATCTAGCTTAGCTGATTTTCAGTGGCTGTGATCAAACACCATGACAAAATCAACTTCAGGTAGAAAGGATTTGTTTTGGCTCCCAGTTAGAAGTCTACAGTTCATCATGACCAAGAAGTGCTGGTGTTGGGAGCTTGATGGTGATTTTGTTACTTTCACAGTCAAAATGCAGAGAGAGCTGCTTCTTAGATCCCTTTCTCTGATTACACAGTTCAGGGTCCCCACCATTGAGTGGTAGCACCATGGTGTGCAAGTGTTCTGTACTCAAGTCAAGCAGGATAATCCCCATAGGCATGCTCAAAGGCCCATCTCTTCTAGATTCTGTGAAATTGGCAATGAACTCATATTCATTGTCACAAAGTACAAGACATAGTACATACCCTCCAGTGCACACTCACCAGTACCCACAAAGGTCATCACTTGTGACCTTCCTAAGAACTGTCTTGTACTCAGACCTTCCACTGTCAATCCCCAAAGTCATGTTAGCCTGCCGGACTCTGTACTTGGTGCTGTTATTCCAGTAGATCTCTTCTGTGCCAAGAAGGGCACAAGCTCCCACCAGCCCTCTTTCTCCTTGGATTCAAGTCAGAGTGTCAACTTTCCCAGTTAGGCTGTTGTATCTGCACAACCTAGCAGGTGGACATTGAATTTTCACCCAGTTTCCTTGATAACTTCATAAATCTATTTTTAAACTTGCTATTTGCCTCAGTTAATGTCTTCAATGTCTTTGGCCATTTCCCTTTTCTCTTTGTTTTGTCACCTTGTTTTTTGTTGTTTTCTTTCTAGTAGTTTAAAAATAAAAAGCCAGCCCTGCAGCTTGGTATGACATACGTGAATAGGGAAAGTAGCCTGACTACTGTGAAGTTAATGCGGGAGCTGAGACACCCCAGTTCCTTTTTTTATCACTAGGATTATAGGTAGCTGACATTTAAGCCTTTATGTATTTTCTTGGTGTTAAAATATAGGTAGAAAATGCCTCACTTCTGACCTGACGTCCATTTTTTGTGGCATGGGATGTCTGTCATTGCTTCTGCTTGGCTGGGCTGTCAAGTGCAGCTCTGCAGTTGGTAGTGCCAGCAACATGGCTGGCTGTGTGCACCAACCTTATCCCCGTGTAGGACCTGGAAATACAAACTCTTGGGTGGGACTTTCTGAGTCAGAAACAAAGGGCTTCTGCTTCCTGTGGTGCTGGTGCACACTAGAAGTTTCCTTTGCTCTGGTGTCTGTTCCAGAAAGGTCCTGTGTCAGTCAGGACGTCTGTAAGCAGAGCAACTCTGACTACTAGAACTCTGGTGTATTCTTAGACTCCTTCTTACTCTCAGAACTGGGAAACAGCCCTCTACGCTTATTTCAGGGATCACTGGAGTTCAAGAGTACAGCATTATTATCCAGACAGAGATAGAGCTCTCTACTTTTTCTAGGTGGAGGAAAACTTGTCCTAATCATAGGGCTTAGTCCGGAGAGTGACTCTACTCATATTTGGAAGTTATAAAACTTGGAACAAATAAAAAGTTTTTATTACTATGCAACTTCATAATGAAATTTGGTGAAAGTTTAAATTGCAAGGACTACAACTTGAGTAATGGACTACTTTATAAACCTAGCCTTAGATGTATTTAATAAGATGATACTTGATTACATTTAAGAGGGAAAAATTCTTAGAGAAGGTTAAGGAAAATCAATCGTGACAGGTTGCCATTTTCATGCCGTTCATAATAATAAGTTGCTGAGAGCAAGAGCATCAAGGATGAAATGATAATACAAATTGCCTCAAGCAGTTATTGTAATCCCTCGGGCATATTGATTTGTGTTTCTAATAAAAAGATGCTTTCAGATGTCCCATTGACAGAGAGACAGGTGACATGTGCCATTACGGGAATTGGAGCTGCCTCTTGTTATCTGGATTGTTGCAGAGGCATTTTCAGACAATAGAACAAAATAGAGTCAGCTGCGGTTACGTTCCCAGTTGAAATATCAAGGCAGTTTTGGAAAATGGATTTTTTTTATTTTAAAAAGGACCATTTATTAATATTTTAAGAGTGTTCTTGATCTATAGTAAAACATTACATTAGAATAGCTTGCTTTTGTCTTCCTGTAGTTGCATGCCATCATAGAACCCCCTTGTTTTTCTAACAACTGCTTTCCTGAGTAGTAAATTCTCCAATTTAATGTGTGCTGCTCTACTTCTCCAGGAGCTGTATGGAAGCACCTGGTGCTGCAGCCGGTCTCATGGGCAGAGACTGTTTACTGATATAAGCAAACCATAGTGTTTCCAAGCCTCACCAGGAAAATGTGAACCATCAGCCAGCCAACCATGAGACCCTCTAGTAGGCAAGACGAAACACCATACTTGGACCGTACTGGCACCCAGGTTACCAGAATGTGCCTTGCGCACTGCAGCACCACCGCCACACACAGCATTGCTTGCATTGTGAACATACACTTACAGCTTCAGGAAAACAGGGAAAAAGCAATCCTGATGCTAGCTGAAACCTGCTTTGCAAGCACATAGAAACATCTGAAGTACAAATGCCATTGTCTCTGGATTTCTTTAAATATGAATCTGACTATAAAGTGAATGCCTTGCATAGGAATATGTTATATTTAAATAAACATAACATTTAAGCTTGCTTCTACATAACATTCTGAATAAGAAGTGCTTGCTGTATGTATGTCTGAATATATTTGGTATTGTTTCCTCATGCCTAAGAAAAAGTTATCTTTAATTTAAATTAATTAAATTAAATTAATTAAATTAATTTAAATTAATTTGTAGCAGAGAATTTTACTTTAAGCAGGTAGGCAATTTCATTCTTATATCCATTTATTGGACTCCTTGATTCCTTACCCCGAGGCCCTGAAAACTTAGAAGCTTGTGATAATACTTATTTTTCATATTTCTGGTGAAAGTAAGTTTTTCTCCTCCCAGATCATTCTGATACATTTCTGATGACAGGACAATACTCAGACCTGGTTGTGGGGTGTGGTGCAGTGGGCAGGAGAGGGGACCTGTTGTCAGAGAGGAAGAGTGGAGGTGAGCCCTCTCTGTTACTCACATTCTCAGAGAAATGTTTGATGCCACCTCTCTCAGGCCAGAAGATTCCTGTGAGCAACTGATGCTGACCTGGACCGGTTTCTGTGCCCACCCTACCCTGTCCTGTACTGCCCATTGTTATGTAAATGGAAGTCATCCAGTAGCCATCACTTGTAATTAATGGGGCACACACATGCTCTGGGTTCAGAAGCAGACTTCTCTGGAGATAATTTTGAGCCAGATAAAAAGGAGGTCCCTCGGATTATCATGGTTCCCTGCGAAAGTCCACTGGGGTTCCCTGCGAAAGTCCACTGGGGTGGAGTGGGGTTCTGTTGAGCATATACTCTGCCTGCCTTCTGTTGCCTCCCTCATTCACTCTAGGGATTGGGGAAAGACCCCTTTTGTGGCACAGAGACAGGCTCTGTCTGTCCCTGCCGAGTCAGCCTCTAAGGGAATAGACAGCCTTTCCACTGGGTCCAGAAACCTGCAGCTCATTGTGCAGAACCCTTGACATATTTTCACAGAAGGTTGGTTCCTCCTAAACTGTTCACATGTTTATCATTGCTCTGATAGCAGACAGTAGCCTCTTTGCTGTGTAGACATTCTTCCCTCCATCCACCCCTCCTCTCTTCACACTCACTGTCTTTCTTGGAGGGCCTTTGTCTAAGCTTGAGGGCCATTTAGCTACACACTTGTGTAGACCTGCGATTATTCTGCCCCCTCTACCAGTTTCTTAGCTTGGGTTTTCCAGTCATCCTGGTGTTTCTGGCACTCTGCATAAGCTAGCTGCTCAGTAAATGCTGGTTGACGGTGAGTCAGCCTGGGACAGTTATTTATCCCTACCTTCCATAAGGTTTTAAATGTCATGGAAGCAGAACTGTGCTGTGTGCATTCTTATATCCCATGCTCATCACACACCTGATAGATGCTGGACAGCTGAACAAAGTTAAAATAAATAAAAATACCTCTTGCAAACATGTTAATAATAGTTGCAGAGATGGTGACCACATTTTCATGCATGCTTGTGATGGGGAAAGGCTATTAGACAATCACATAAGGTTGGGGTGTGGCCATTGGGACCCGGTAATGAAAATCGAGAGAACACAGGTGTGCTCTTTCTCCATGCGGTGTCCAGTGGACGGATAGGACTTCTGACTTCCCGCCCTGGTAGCGTGAGTCTTCCCTCTTCATTCATTAAAAATACCCTTTCTTGTTGAGCTGGCTTGGTCATTTATTGTGCTGACCTAATATGTCTACATGCTTGTAGAAGCACTCTGGTTTTAGAGAGAATGGATTAGGGTACATAGACAATGAGCACTTGCTGTTGGGTGCTCTGCCTGTGTTTTCCTGTGCAAACTCTGGTTTACTCTTATTTGAGGAATTATGTACTCTGTTACTTTGTTGGGTTGCTGCGTACTTTCTCTTTCCTTTGGCCTGTAGAAACCTTTGAAGCAGGTTCTGTCTTACCACTATAAGAACATCACTCTGAATAAGCTTTGTTCTTCCACTAAAGATGTGCTGGCTCATCTTATATCTTCTTTCCTAGTTTAGTAATCAACCTACATTCCATTCATCAAAAAATGGCATTTAGAAATTCAGTTCAGGGAGTGGGACATGGTCATTGTTATTGAGATATGGTGTGTCAGGCCCTTACAGCAGACATAAGGAGGGGTCAGGTGTGTACAGATGAGTTAATGGATGGTTAAGTTAGTAGATGGATGTGCACGTTCTTTTAAACTTTGTTCTGACTTAAGTAATCTTAGTATTAGTGGACAGACTTAAGGGTCTAGGCCTAGAACTCAAACTTGGTGTTTAAGCCACATAACCAGATTCCTGCTAACTTTGCCATTAATGCTGACACGAAGTCTATTTTTTGCATTGCAGTAATGTTGATGGCTCACACTAACGGTTCACATAGTCATAAAGTTGCTGAACTGCACTATGGGAACATTTCTCTCACCCCCAATAATGACAAGCACAAACATAGCATAGCTCCAGAGAGTTCATTAACCTGTGAGAATGAGCAAGTTGTATATGTCACAATTTAGAGAGAGATTTGTTTTGTTTTGGTTGAATATTTAGCCATTGAAGCAACAATTTTCTTAACTTAAAGTCAATAATTTGTTTTGTTATTACAATTACAAAAATTGTTTCATAGCCTTAAGATATAGACATGGTCTGAATCACACAATGTAGAGAATAGAATCATCATAATGGATCAACTTAATACACTTTTAATTCCAAACAATATAAAGAAAAATGAGTACTCTGAGTTTAGTCTCGGCCTCAGATGATGCATTTTCCTCTCGTTTGGGTGGAGGCAGATCATCGGATGCACCCCTTCCTCCCAGTGGGCTGAGCACAAAGCCTGCATGAGGTAGACACCACCAGGGAGTGATGCTGAAAGATGCTGGACTCGTCTCCTTGCTCTCTTTAACAGTAGCCCAAGCTCTTCTGAGAAACATTCCTGGATAACAAATGATAATACTTCTAGAGGTGATTTATTACCTTATTTACTACAAACAAACAAGTGAACCAGGCATGGTGGTGTATACCTTTAATCCTAGCATTCTGGAAACTGAGGCAAGCAGATCTCTATGGGCTGCATATTCAGACCCTATCAAATCAAACAAAACATTTTTCATTAACTGTGTTATTTGTGCTATTTGTATAATTTGATTTATATACTAGGTTGTACCTTCCCATTTTATTTTGTTCTGTTGTCTTGGCTTTTGTTGTTTTTGTGATGCTGCCCAAGTATTCACCCACCATTGACCCTCTTCCTCTTTCCTCCATCAGTTTTATTTTAAAACTGATTGTACATTAAAGAAAAGGACCCAATTCTGAACCGATAATATAACATAGAATTCCCATTCTTCCAAAAAGTCGTGCCTTTGTGTACTTTAGGAGCAAATAAAGAGTAGCTAACTCTTCCTCCCTAAGAGGAAAATAAGCTACTCATAGAGTATAGACACATCATGTGTCATTTTCTTAATGCTACAAAGTCATGTTTCAAAGCACAATGGACTTCTCTTTGGCCTTACCTCTGTCATTTTTGAAGGTGGAAATTTTTGCTGGCCCTTGGTCTGTTTGCTTCTCATTCCTGTTGATCTGAGTTAGAGCTGAGTTCTAGTTGTTGCATATGGGTCAAGCCATCACTGCTGTTACTAGTTGATATAAAGCTGTTTCTTTTCAGTATATAATTTTCAATATCACTTTACTGTATAGAAATTGCAATGAGTATTGTTTGCTACTAAATTGAATATAAATTGCCAGTCGTCTTTTTATGCAGTCTTCCCTCCTGAGGCCTGAGGTTCTTCCAGGGTGGCTACAGAGGAAGCACAGTACTGGGTCCTCGTTGTTCAGTAAGAGTTCTCTCAACCTCTGTGACGTTTATTGAGCCTTCATGACATGTGAATGAGGTTAGTGTGAGGCATTCTGCATGCTTCTCATGTCAGAAATGCTCAGAATCACAATCAGAAGCTATAACGGAACCTGGGGTTTCAAGCATTAGTATAAAGAAACCACAGGGTTTGGTGCTCAGCTACTGAGCTTCTCAATAGATTTTTTTTTCTCTTCATTTTTTTTAAAATTATTTTTACAAGAAAAATTTACATTTACTCCCCTTATTCCCGCCCCTCCCGCTCCCCCTCCCTACCCCACTGCCCTCCCCCTGCTTCCTTAAGATGGGGCAGGAAACCCTGCCCTATGGGAAGCCCTAGGCCATCCCCCCTCCATCTCGGTCTAAGAAGATGCGCATCCATATAGAATAAGTTCCCAAATGGCTAATACATGCAGAAGAGATAGGTCCCAGTGCCATTATCATTGGCTTCTCAGTCAGTCCCCATTGGCAGTCACATTCAGAGAGTCCGGTTAGGTCATATGCTCATTCAGTCCTGGTCCAGCTGGATTTGATGAGCTCCCAATAGATCAAGCACGCTGTCTCTGTTGGTAGGCCAGTCCCTCACGGTCCTGACTTCCTTGCTCATCTTCTCCCTCCTTCTGCCCTTCCACTGGACCTTGGTAGCACAATCCCTTGCTCTGGTGTGAATGTGGGTCTCTGGCTCTATCTCCATCCATCATGCGAAATTTCTATGGTGACGATTAAGATATTCAACAAAGTAACTATGGGACAAGTTCAATTCAGGCACCCACTCCTCTGCTGCCCGAGTACCTAGCTGGGACTTCCCTATGAATCTCAATAGATTTTTTAAAAATATTAACAGTTATCTTGAATGCTGAGGTGTGTATTTGTGTGTGCATGCACACATTTATTTTGAGACAGACATGAGTTTCATGTAACCTACACTGACTTCCAATTATTTCATCTTAGCCTGAGCAGGCCAGACTCTTGATTTTTTTTTTTTTTTGCCTCCCTAGCACTAGTATTTTAAGCACAGAGAAGTTTGATTTTTGAGGGATTGAATACTGTTGAGATCCAAGAAATAATTCTTTAAGGGAATTACAGCAGAGTTTAGAGATTAAGTGATGGGACATAGGAGCACAAGTGTCCCCATGTGACCTCCATAAGTGGGAGAGCTAATTAGACAGGTTTTGAGGATGGGTGTAGGCTTCTTTCTTTTTCAGGGCTTCTAGGACTGAGGTGTGTAAACCATATAGTAGCGGTGTCTGCCCGTGTCTCTGCATGGTGTCTAAGCACAGGGAAGACCCCCCACATGCACCAAGAACCATGAAAGCAAGAGTGCCATAAGCTTCTGCTCCCCAGAAGGGAGCAGACTGGAGAGGAAAGCCCCAACATATATGGCACTGTGGCTGTGAGGAAATGGTAAAGCTGAGCCACATGCCTGTGGCAGGACTGTAGACCAAGAATGGTGGTGTCACACGAGCATCAAAGATGGCCTTCTTATTACATCACCACCTCCTAGAACTTAGATGTAGGCTAAAGAAGCAGTCACAAAGGTCTGAGTTGATAAAAATTGCTAATTTTAATGAGTTTGCTTGGAATTTAGGGAAATACCTAAACTAAACATCTAAATCTGTCTTAGAAAATAGTGTCTACTGACTTAAACTCCCCAACCTTTGACTTGAGATAGAAAATTCCAGAACCATTAGAAATGATTCTGAATTTCCTCACTGAGGGTAGGGGCTGGGGCTGTTGAAATCTTGGAATAGGTACTTTCTGTGGAGGTCATGCTGGGCCAAGGATAATCATGTCAGGAGACCCTCAGAAGCACTCACTGCAACAGAAGGCAAACTGGTGAGTTGAACACAGATCAATTTCAGGAGTGTCAATTTCCCAGCGTCATATCCTGCAGTCTGATTGGAGCTTGACTTTCATAGGCTAAATGGACATGGAGTTGGCCGTTTGGAGCCCTCCAGTGACCTTAGATCAACAGGACTTTGAGGGTGCAAAGACAGAAGTTACATGTTGGGAGATGACGAGGGACAAGAAGTGACTGTTCTGAGGCTTGGGGTCAAGAAAGCACTATTTGGATTTACCCAAAAGATAAGGTGGTGATGTTGATAGGGAATGACAATAGCAGGGAGGAGGTGGAAGAACCAAGAAAGACAAAGAAGGTGGCTGGCTGATAGGCTCAACCCAAAGGAGTATATGAGAGATGACTGCAGGGAAGATGCAGGGGAGCATGTGTGCATGGCCCTAAAGTGGGAAATGCGCTTGCTCAGTGAAGATGCAGAGGAGCATGTGTTCATGGCCCTCAAGCGGGAAGTGGGCCTGCTCAGTGTCGTGGGTGAGACCTTTGTAAAATCTCAGGCATTTGGAGGAGACTGGGAGAGGAAGCTGGCAGCAGACATCTGAGAAGACTGACCATGGTGCTGAGTGCTGACAAAGGCTTATCTTCTATTTGTAGTGGAGCCTTCTCTAGCCATGCCTTACTATTCAGATGTAGTGGCAATGATGTGGAGTTGAAACTTTGCTGTAAGGGGAATATGAGAAGCTGGTTAAAATGCACTGAGGTCCAGAGACAGATCCTGGCATGTTCAGCTTGGGGTCAGGCACGGCACCTGCAGACCTTCTGGGGAAGTGGCCCTTCAGTGATCGCGGGACTAGAGGCACTTATCTGGCATGGCATCCTCAGGGGATTGTGACTGCTTGGTACTCAGGTAACAGAGTTTTACAAACGATAAGAGAGCATAGGCTGAAAAATGAAGGCCAGCATTAGAGCCCCATGAGGTATGGCAGAGTTCATGTTGTAAGCAGAGGAAGGGTTGAAAATCCCTTTGATTAGCAAGTAAAGGGGGTCTAGTAGAAAATTCACCAACATTTCTAGATAGAAGATTAGTCTGTTCAGATTGTGGAAACTTGACAAACAGATGCTAAAGCTAGAATGGCTGTCAGAAACAGAATACTCTTGATGGACTTCATGAGTCATATGCAGTTGACAAAAAAACTAGCTTGTGTAGAAATCCCACACCCACCTGAGAAGCAAAAAGAAAGTGGGGTACAGTTAAAGAAATGTAATGTGAATACTGGGAATAGAAGGAGAAGGAAGAACAGTGAGAGAAGTTCTTGTAGTAGTCTGAAAACTTTCTGAAATTATGACAGTCTCAGAAAACTACATCCAGGGTACCTTGCCCACATAGCAAAACACTAGAAAGAATCTTGAAGGAAGCTAGAAGGTAAAGGCCCTGGCTGAAAGGGCAGGAGTGTTTTCCATCACAGTGTGCTCTGAAAATCTTGCTGCTTAGCCTGGAGCGGGAGGGAGATGTAGGACGTAAGACCCAGCTGCTGCCCCAGAAGTAGAAGAACTGAACAAGGAGAGCAGAGCACGAGGAGTTTGTCACTGAGGGAAATGGATGGAGTGAGTGTAAGAGAGAACAAGGGGGGGGGCCTGGACAGATGGCTCAGTGGTTAAGAGCATTGCCTGCTCTTCCAAAGGTCCTGAGTTCAATTCCCGGCAACCACATGGTGGCTTACAACCATCTATAATAAAGTCTGGTACCCTCTTCTTGCCTGCAGACATACACACAGACAGAATATCGTATACATAATAAATAAATATTTTTTTTAAAAAAAAGAACAAGCGGGATGGCACAGGTAAGTTCTGGACAGCAGGGCAGGCTTACAGGGCTAGGGATGAACCCCAGGGCCTGTGCATGGTATGAATGTGCTCATCCACTAAGCTAAACTCTCAGTCCATACCCCAAAAGTTACATGTGTGTATTTGGGGTTGGCAGGGACACTAGGAAAAAAGCTCATTTGGTAAAGTTCCATCTCCAGAAGCCACGTGGAAAACTGCATGTGTTGTGATCCCAGCCCTGCGGAGGTAGAGAATAGCAGGGTCTCTGGGAGTTCTCAGACCTAGCCTAATAGATGAACCCCAGGACCCTGACTCAGAAAGCCAAATAAAAGACAGCTCTGGGAAGGACAATTGAAGTTGGCCTCAGGCCTCCAGAGGTAGTGTATATAAGACACCAGAGGGTCTGAATTTTTTAATATTTTTTCTGTTTTCCCTGAATGCATATGCACCAGCTATGTGCCTTATGGGTTCTGGGAATCAAACCCATGTCCTCTGCAAGAGTGGTCAGTGCTCTTGACCACTGAGCCATCTTACTAACCCCAGGATCTATGTTTTTAAGCTCCATAGGAGTAAAAATATTCATAGTTTGAAAGTTTATTAATATCTTATTAACAGAAATTTTTTCAACCTGTCTTCTCCCAATGCATCTCTCCTGGTGCTCTTAGTTTTCATTTATCTGCCATCTTGAAGCTGTCATGGCATCACTGAAATCTTCTTTAGCTAAATATTTTAGTCCTCTCAGCTTTCCTGTCATCTCCACCGTGACATCATCTGCAGCTTGGGCAGTGTGAAAACTGACCCTGTGTGTTGTCACAGGACAACACAGAGCTGTTCTGTGTAAAGCATCAGATTCTGTGAAAGTATCTAACATAACCTGATATTTCGTAAATTATTTGTCAGCTTTGTACTCTCTCATTTCAAAACTACTCTTTGCAGCTGTGAAGACACTAAATCTAGGTTTGCCCTTGTTTAGTATCCTCTAAGCTTCCACTGCACATCACGTGGCCAACACTCTTGTGCTGTCATGATGCATATAAGCTACACTAGGAAACTTCTGGCTGACACTTGAATTTTGATAATAAAAAAAAGCAATATATCTTGGTTTAATTTTTTGTTTTTCACTGATTTAACACAGATGTGCAAAAATATTTTAAATACACTTAAAATAATCATCAGATATAAGGCTGTAGAGAATCAGTCTGCTATCTTTTCCCAAGGTGACTACCATCCTTCTGTCTAAAATGCTAGTTATTTTGGCTTATCTTTAAGGTTTTAAAGATTGAGTTAAATATGCATTCTTTTGTTTTGTGATAATGTGTTGTATTTGTTATTATAAGCCTATGACATGAGCACACCTGATGTGTGAGCTTCTGGCCTAAGAAATATCTGGACCATATTTTGCCCATTTCTCTGGGTCTTGTGTAGTGCAGTGTTTACTCTTGGGGCGGGGTGCACCACCACCCAGCTCTCAAATAAATCACACACAGGCTTATTCTTACATAGGAACACCTGGCCTTGCCTTGACTTATTTCTTGCCCACTTTTCTTAAATTCTCTTGACTACTTTTTGCCTCTTGGCTTTTTCCTTTTCTTACTTCTGTATATCTTACTTTCATTCTTACTCCATGGGTGGCTGGCCCTTGACATCTTCCTTCCCTTGTTCTCTCGTTGCTCTTCCCTTCCTTGTTTCTCCTTCTCTTTATACTCTGTCAGCCCCACCTATCCTGCTCTTGCCTCCCTATTGGCCATTTAGTTCTTTATTAGGACTATCAGCTGGTTTAGACAGGCAAGGAATCACAGCTTCACCGAGTTAAATAAATGCAGCATAAACAAAAGTAATACATCTTTACATCATTAAACAAATTTTCCTTAGCATAAATAAAAGTAACACACCTTAAAATAATACTACCCAACAGTCTTAGTCATCTTCTACAGTTGTGTAGTATTTCCCTGTTCATCCTAAGGCAGGCACTGTGTGAGTGCTATTATTTTCTCCTACTCCATTGCTTGTAACCTTTTTTTCACTAAGATGAGCCACAGCCTTAGTTTTAATATGATCAATGGGTGAGTCTTTTCCTTTTTATGACTGCAGGAGTCTTGCTGACCTGGGGTCCTGAAGACACTCCCTTATTTAAATGACCTGCTCAGTAACTTTCTGACCACCTGGTGTTGTTTTTACGTGTAATGTGAGGAGGGACCAGGCTTCTTAGAGACCCATACCAGCGGCTGCTGTCTGTGCTCAGTACTGCTCATCTTGAGTCATTGCCATAAAATGATCATGCATGATGCTCAAGGCCTCCTTATATACTGGGCTATTAATGTATTCTGTGATAAAACATTTTGAGACTATAAGCAGGTCAGTTATAATTGCATTTCATTACCGTAGAGCTTTGAAGAGAATTGATTTCATAATTAAGTCTTTAATCAATTAGCATTGTATAGTTCTTTCAATACTCATTGTAATTTTGTAAAAGTTTCATACAATTTTGATTTATTTCTACTTGAAATTTTTTATTCTTCTGCTTTAGTCATTATCTTTAAATTTTTCATTTTATGTTCGCTATTATATAAAAATAAAATTCGGGGCTGAGTTGTTGGAGTTATTGCCCAGTATGCACAAAGCCCAGGGTTTGTTCTCCAAGCATAGTGTTATGCTCCTGTAACCTTAGCCCTCAGGAGATGGAAGGTCGTTCTCAGCTACAAGTGGAGTTTGAGGCCTGCCTGAGTGCATGTATATATATGTGTGTATGTTTTTAATTTCTCTTTGATAGCACATTTTATTTCCAGCTTGCTTTTCCGGTAAGATGTTATAGTTACAGACCTGACAGTGTTTAGATATTGACCACTCTCACTCTCTGATCATGTTTCAAACAAGGAAGGAGGTAGCTGATTCCACAGTGATCTCATGCCTGCTTTCAGAATGTCCGTAATATCTCCTGTGAGCGTCAGTTTCCCAGCTTTTGTAATGAGAGTATGTTTGAACACTTGGCACCATGTTAGTGGCACTGTTGGGATGCTGTAAACATTTGGGACATTGGGGCCTAACTGGTCAGCTTCAGCAGGTAGGTACTAACCAGAGGGAGAAGAAACTGGAGGAGGAGGATAAAGAGTTGCTAGCAACTGTGCCCTTGGTTACAACACTCTGCCCCACTTAGGAGTCAAGGGATAAGATGGGATGAAGTCAGGAAGGCTAAGATTGTACAAGGAGTGTTCTAAACTGGAAAGGGCTACTAGGTTGTAAATTTCTGGAGATCATAGAAGATAAAGAAATTATTGGTTTTATTGTTTGTTAAGCAGTGTAAACCAAAACTTAAGCTTATGAATTAGTTATTAGTTATCTATATGAAGTTAATGTTGTCAGAGGAATTTGGTTATCCATTTGATTTTTGTTTGACTTAAGCAATTTTACTTTCATTTTTCTCCATGGAACATAAATAGATGAACACCAGTAGTGGCCTAGCCCACTGTGCTCTCTGTAGGAAAGCCTTTGGCTTTCTACTTAATGCCTCTTCTCTCTTTTGTTTCCAACTACTTAAAGTAGTACCATGTTTTCCTTCTGGACAGGAAGCCTTTGCTGATGGCCTCTAAGATTTGAGGGTCTCCTAGATCTTCCAAACTTTGAAGAGCAGTGTATGCTCTGCTATCTCCTTTATCCTGAGCACTGGTGTTTGTTGCTATTCTGACCTTTGCTCTGAGCCAAGGTGCTGAAGTCTCAGGAGACTCTCCCTAGAACTGGGCTGTCCTGGGGTTCAGCCATGAGCAGCATTCATCTAGAATTAGAACCTGTTGACTCTACTTTGCCATAAGACAATTCACTAATTACTAGAATTTTAGCTCTTTTAGTTTAGGGCAACCTTTTCGTCATTATGTGGCATGCTTGTTTTTAAGAGCTAATATGTGTAATTACATTTAAAGTAAGTGCTCCAAGTGCTTTAACAGCATTTCGATACTGGTGCTGGGACCTAGCAGTTGTCTTCTGGTGGCTGAATAATTAATTTGTTTCTAAGAGCTTTTGAGTTTGATGGTTGCCTAACACAAGGGTTTCCTTGTGGAAGGGTTGCTGGCTCCCAGTGACCCTTTGCTGCCATCTGGTACAAATTCAAAGTGCTTCTGTCATCTGCTGCTAATTGCTGTCACCTGCACATTGCAGTCTCTTATAACTGAGACTCTGGGAATAAGACACTTGCCTTTTGGAGGGGGGTTCCTTGTGCATTTGCAGATGCACCCCTAAAAAGAAAGATGGGATTAATCCAGCAGTAACATTTTAGGTCAATTTGTATTTTAATACCTAAGGTGTAAGAAATGGTTACCATTTTATGAAAGTGATTAATTCACTGCACCCCAGTGCTTCTGTCTATGATTTGTTTTAAATGGCTCTGGTGCTTAGTAGCCTCTTTAGGCTGGCAGGATTGTCTGTGCACATTTTCCAGAAGGCTTCTTTATAATCCTCTCCCTAAGCTGATAAGCTTTCGACAGGGCACTAGCCTATAGCACCATATTATATTAATGTATTTTACGTGTAATTTAGAGAACAAGAAGAATATCCTGATTTGAAGTCTAAACTGTCCCCTGTGGCACTGGCACAGCTGATAATCGTGAACGAGAAAGATGTGTATATCAAATAGTTTACAAAATGAAGCCAGCTGTGTTTCCCTACATACTGTGGCTTCCTGACATGCATCATTAAACCTTATTAGCTACTTCCTTTTACAAAGATTCTTGTAGTCTTGAACATTGCATATTAACATTTTCTGCCCCTCCAACTGGAAATTATTTGCTTTATTGTAGAGTGTCAACTTGCTCTAGTTTCTGATGCGTTCTAATTGGTACTTTAGAGTATAATCATCGTGAGATACCACGCCATGCATTTCTTTATTTGGAAATTAATACAGACCTTTTCACTTTATCTGTCAATCTGAACAACTTTTCACACAATCCCCAACTCTTGAGATTGCTTACAAGCCATTAAGTATGAAATGGTTCATAAAATGTCTGTAAAGACATAAAGTAACACAAAAATTTTACATGGTTTAAAATAATGTTACATTTGCCAAGATACCAGCAATAAAGCTTTAGATAGTTTTAATAATAAAAAGGGCGATTAAAGAAGATGAAAAGTTTACTTAACCATATTACCCATATCATTTAAAATTTTCAGCAAATCTTCTTAATTCTGTTTTCCTTTCAAACCAAAAACTAATATAAAACATGAGGTGCTATGGATTTTGAAAGCTCAGGAACTGATTTAGAGTTGAGTAGTAGATATGATAACTTCCCTCCAGTCTTTCTCTCTTTCTTTGCTATTCTGTTATTGCCATTCTGCTGTGCTGTCTTAAAAATTAAAATGTTTACCTGTTATTAACTTGTAGTTAATAACTACTTAAGCTGATGTGTGGGTGGGACAGAAAATGGCAGAACAGAGTTGTTCCAGATGATAGTAATTCTGAGGTGCTTCAAACACTGGCCAGCATTTTATATCTCCACATGTATTTTTAGTGTTATTATAAATAGGTGATATGTCTCTAATTGCCAGTAAACTTAATGAATTAACTGAAAGAGTGTTCCTAGGTTCTCATCCAGTAATATTTCAGGCATACAACTTCTGAGTGGCTCTTGATTCAAAAGCACTCTTGTTGGTTTTTTATAGTGTTTGATGTCTTGGAGAACCGGGAGGGAAATTCTTCAGTGGTCCATACATTGCATATATTCAGACCGAAGAAATAACAGGGAAGATTCAGACCCCACATTTGGCACAGTAACAGCCATTTGAAATGGTTTTGGCAATCTGTGCCTTTCATTTTGAATTTCAGGGCACAGATGGGTTGTACCATAGCGCTGTGCAGATTCTTAGGCTGTGAAGCCTGAAGAGCTAGACTCTATGGCTGCCGTTATGCAGCCAACCATCAGAAGCTCCGGTATCATTCTGTGCCCTGCCACTGCGCAGCCAGACCCTCAGGAGCTTCATTGTCCTCTCGCTGTTCCTAAAATGCTGTGAGTCCGAATTAGCAACCTCACCTCCTCACCTGACTTAGCAAGGTTTCACCAGAGAAAACAGACATTCTATGGAAACCCAAAAAATGCATACCCTGTAACATATATATTTAGCGATTTCCTTAACAAGTCTTGATAGAGTTCAGAATTCTAATTTTGCTATCAACCTATTTAAAAGTACTTTAAAGACTTTTTTCTATTGAGTAATATATTTTATGGTTATTATCTTCAAATGAATATTTAGGAGTAACTTTGAAGAATGTTCTAACAGACTCTCCCTTCAAGGGAGGATTCTTGCTACATAAGGTACCTACTACATAACAGACACACTTGTACATCTGCCTTCTAGAATAAAAATGTGTCAAATAGTACCTTTTATTCAGATGGACCTGTTAAAATAATGAAACAGGAAAAACGGGAGAGTGCCTGTGTCTTAGAGAAGGTGATGCTTTGACTAGTGAATCTAGGACCTGCCAGTGCCGTGTGTGTTCTCTCTCCAGTGCAAGCATTGCTGCCCAATGGCAGCGCTGTTTCCCCATAGTGAAGATTAGGCCAGTGTTCTGCTGCTTATACAAATGCAAAATGTAAGGAATATCTATTAAAACATTTACAAAATTGCCAAAATGAATTGCATGTGGCCTGCTGCATGGATACAGTTAAGACTTAGTTATTCATATCCCAAAATGAATAATAAACTTAAGATGGAAAAAGTCTACCATTTATTATCACATGCACACACCCAAAAACCAAGGTGGGGGTTGCTTAACAGTGAAGAGGATTTTCTAAGAGCAGCTATTATGGACTAAAGCCAAGCAAGCCAAAGAAGACACTGATTTCCAGGGTTGATCTGATGTGGCCATGAAACCCTGACTAAAAGAACTTGGTGTCTATAGAGAGAGTGTCACAGGATGAAGCTTTCTCAATCAGGATAGAGCTGGGCTACAGTGCACGTGCCCGTGCGTGCACACACACACACACACACACACACACACACACACCTACTCATTTGTATATATAACACATTTTTAAGTTAAAAAGGAAGTAGCATTAGCACATTATGTTGTTCATCAAAATTATTCGTTCCATTCTGACTTTAAAAAGAGTACACTTTGTCCTTTGAGTCCTGAATCTCTGGAGAAAATATGTAGCGCTGCCTCACTGGCCTGGCCAATGAAATACTAGCATTGTGTAGTGACGTTTTTGATTTTGTTTTTCCACTTTGCACATATCCTTAAATGACTGCCAAAACATTCTAGAATAACATTTTTTACTAAGGCGAAACTGAAACTAAAGAATCTTTGAATAATTTAGAAAGACTCTAGAAAACTCAAGATTATTGAGTCTTTGTATGTCATTAATACCAGTAAATCAGTAAATGTCAATTAATGGGGGGGGGGGAACCTGCTCCATGACAAGAACATTATCTGTGTAAAATGTAAGAATTAGGTGGAGTTTACAAGTCTCATTTAGTTAAACTAAATTGCTAACTAAATACTTGACCTACCAGCTACTAAATGATACTGAATGCTGAGTGAGGTGTGTGGTATCAGTGGATAGCATAAGAGGTTTGAAGTGAGTATTTTAAGTTGGTGGAGGATATGGTAAAAACCATTTAAAACTGAAAGCTTTCTATGTTGTTACTACAAAAAAATCATATTTTTATTCAGAGTGTTCAGCCATTCTGCAGACTCCAGCTGCATTTGGCTTACACCCTATATAGCATTTTGTGTGTGTCATTGGCAGGGGGGTTCAGATCTTTAATAGGATTTATTCCTTATAATGGTAGATTATCATTCAGGAACCTCTCCTGCCCGTATAATCCCGAGTGTTAAAGCCTATCAATTCTGTCCTGAATTCTGCATGATGAGAAGATATTTAGGTCAACTCTGCTGTCAAAAATAAGTAAATCTATGTGGCTGCTGTACTGAGCTGCTGGTTTGTAGGTGATGTCATGCTAGGAGAGCAGAGGACAGCAGGAAGACTCTGTGCCAACCTGGAGCACCCTCTGCTGGCAAAGCCTTGCCATGCCACACACTCACTTTTGCTTCTCCCCTCTTAAAACATGGGCATGATGAGTGATGACATGCCAGCCCGAACATGGCACTGAGAATATTCAAAGTGTAGAACTTGAGTGAGAGTGAGAACTAGCCTTAGGACTTAGCCTCCTTTTATACTGACGTTCACAAGTACTGCAGCTGTGTGTAGTGTGAGCAGAAGGAAGGGAGTACCTTATTACCCAGTGCTAGATTTCAGTGTCCTTTGTGTATATAAAGTAAAATTGAAACTTCCAGATAGATCTTTTACACATTTCCCTTATTCATTTTTGTTTTAAACATGATTTTGACTTTTCACAATTGAAAAATTGTGAAATCTATAATTTTTAAAAAGTTAACGTATGTTAACACCATTGTATTGTCTTATATTTCCTCCTTTTAGCTTTTTATATTTTAATACAGATTTTAATGTAAATAAAGACTGCTAATCTGCATACAGCAGGATTAGGCTATCCATCCCTCTTGAGTATACAGAATCAGCACAAGCTTTTCCCACATGCATGGGCACATGCGCTTGGTGGCTCTACTGCTTTCTGGTATTCCTGGAAGTTATGAAGAATGTCTTGGAGAGTGGAGTATATTAGGAGAGGCCAGAGCCAGGGTGTAAAGAACAGCATTTTGAGAAGATGAATGAGTACCACAGTGCTCTTCAAGCCAGTAGTGAGTGTAGCTGCAGGAACCAGCAGACAGTCATTCACTGTGATGAAGCCATGTCACAGTGTGCATCGTTCTTCCCATCAGGGGCCAAATGGGGCTTAGCTTGTGTCATTCAGCATGCTAGCCACTTGGAAGCCTTTTATCTCCTGATTATGTTTCTCCGTGAGTGTTGAACGATGTTTCACTCCTTTGTTTGGTACCAGTTTGCTTATACTGGTATGTTTTTGTTTAGATCAAAAAAGTACAATGATCTCCTTTCCTTGTGCGTGTGTGTTTATACCAGTGGAGGCCAAAGTTGACATCAGTGTTGTTCCCCATCACTTCTCTGCCTTTGTATTTTGAGGCAAGTTTTCTCATGGAGCCCAGAAAACACCCATTCTACTTCTCTGCTGGCCAGCAGCTCCAGAGTTCTGCCTCTCCCTTCCCAACAGAGAGATTACACAAGTGTGCTGACACACCCAGCTTTTACATGGGTGCTGGCAGTTGAGTTCAGGGCCTTACATTTACACTTATATGCACTTTACCAACCTAGCAGTCTTCCCAAGGCACCCCCCATTTTCTTTTTGAAATGTAAATAACCAAGGAAAAAACATTTTGTATAACAAAGATAAGATAAAACCCTAAATTTTGAGTGAAGAATAGTCAAATTTTATTTGTAGATAAGAACATGGGTTATGAATTATTGTTTCCTAGTAGACCTGAATGTCTTACATAAATACAGAGTTTGATATTTTAAGTTAAGGTAAATATACTATAATATTAAGCATTACCACCCTGATACTTATTTAGAGAGCTTTTAAAGCACAGATTATTGAGCCAGTAGACAATAATGGCCCAAAGAAGCCCTCCTTATTTCGCAGATCACTGAGGCGGCAACAGTAATAGTCAGCTACATCGTCAGCGTGGCCAGCTGCATGACTGCAGACAGTTAAGACTTAGTAGTTCATATCCCAAAGTGAATAAGTAAACAAACTAGAGGTGGCAAAAAGCTACCTCATTTTATCAGTTTCTTAAAATGATAACTTCAAAAAATAAAACAAAACAAAAACCTTCTGCTAGTAGTTTGAGCTCCATGATAGGAAGTTACTGATGTAAGATTTGGGGATTAAATGTTATGTACAACTTTCATTTATTTAAATACAAGTGCAGGTCTTAAAAATTGCTTTTTTTCTACCTTCTTAAATTGGACTAAACATGATAGTATAAGCTGATTTCTTTCAAAAATATTGAAATGGAATATTTCTTTTATTGGAATGCAGTTAGGTTCATGGTAGTTTTATAACAGTGTTCTACTAAATCTGAATGAAACTGGTAAAAAGAGATTAACAATTATAGATTCCTCCTTAAACATCTTGTTTACAGATAAACTCATATTCATGGAGTCTCAGATGAATGAGGCATCTATTCAGGGCTCATCTCTTTCCAGGCTGCACTTGATTTACAGGGAAGACAGGACAGATTAAAACATACAATTTTCTTCAGGGTGTGAACTGGCTATTTGAAATTTTGTGATCTTGAAATACTTGCATATAAAGAGTGAGTACATGTGAATCTTAGTGGATTGGTAAGAGTGCTGTAGTATTTTGATTCTTCTAACCTAGGGACGATGTTACCAGCAGTTGCTAATACTTCGGACCTGGGTTTCATGTAATGCTTTAAAATAATGGGTATAACCTAAGGTTTTATAACATACTGCTTTTGATCCAACTTGGTGTGCACATTGATTTCTTAGGAACTTAGTCTGTACGTGTACTGTGAACTTTGAGATGGATGAGGTGGTACTGTTCTACAGAGATAAGGTCCAGTTCTCATTCTTCCATGTGTTCATTTAAAAAAAAAAAAACCTCACTGATCTTTTCTTGATTAAGCAGAAGAACACCGTATTTACCCTTTATTGTTGGTATAAACCATTATTTTACTGAGAACCATTAGCTATTTAAAACTTGGTACATAAATTAAAGAGGAGCTAAATGGATTTGTGATCGTTGCCATTAGTAGCATTTTAGATTATCCAGGCAATTATTGTGCTCATTATCCTAGAACAGCCCCTTTGCAGAGCCGTTGTGGTTGTCTTAGGCATTATGCACAAATTTCCCCTTGGAGATTAAATTTTCCAGTAGCGTATTTAATTTTGTTATCACAAATAAAACAAATATTATGACAAGTAGAAGAAAATTTGCTTTACTAATATAAGAACTTACAGTAAATGTTGAAAATTACTTCCTAGAGTATTTAATTTACCTTTTCTCATACAGTCATAATTACTTAAAGTGATTAATAATGTATCTTAAGAATAAAAAAAGGCTTTACAGTCATCGCAGAAGGTCTGACTTGTCCAGGTGTTTAAGAAATTCTTTAATAATGGGGAAATACATATCAGAACTGAAGGTGACACTTTATAGAATCTATAATTTTGTACTTGTTTTTCTTTGAAGTACTTTTTGGGTCCATCTTAGCCTCTTGATGGAGAAACATTTAAAATGTTGCAGAGAAATGGAATATAAAAAGATTACTAATTGAAAATGTTTTTGCTTTTTAAAACAAGCTAGTATTGAAAATGTCTTTTCTTAATTCTGCCCTTTCTTAGAATTAACTAACATCAAGACTGCCATTCCAGTCCAGGAAGGGCAGGCAAGGCACCCTGAAAGGATGTGAGGAATACTGTCCTGTATCTGGGGGACCATTCTGTGCCCGTCTTCCTTATCTTCTTCTCCCTAGAAGGGAGTGGGAGAAGGGAGCATTTGGTTGGCTTCAAAATTGATATCCACTGGTTGGCAGTCATCTACATCTGTCTTGGTCAATTAGAAAGGTATTAATGCCTTGAATTATCTGCATATCCTGTGCATGGGCTGCTTTTAGGCTTTCCATCCTCTGTGTGGCACTTTTTCAAAGGAAACTTTGTATTCATTTCTCAGAGGTTGTGCAAGCTTTTGGTCTTTGACTGCTATGATGCAGGGGAGAGTGTGAGAGGTAGTGGTTATGCGTTTCGCAAGACAGTAATTCTTTATTTTATTACAAAAAAAAGGCCAACTCTGGAAGGCCAGATTAAATCATTCCTTTCACTTTTTAATGGGATTTGGATGAATAGAGTAAAATATGCACTTTGCATTCATTGATAGCATCTTTAGGTTGAGGTAATTGAGTCTTTTTTCCCTGACTGAATGAATAATGACTTCATCTGATCCTCAGTGAGGCCTGAAACTTAGAGCGCCTTTGTCACAGCAGAGAGATCTGGGCTTTGAAACATGCTCTACTTCCCTGGCTTAATTTTTCTTCATTTTAATCCAAAACCCTATTTTTCTCAATAATTCAAGCATACACTACATAGTAGTGAAGTAGCGGAAATCGCCTGGTATTTGTCCTCCTTGTGCTGCTTTTTAAATGGAGCTGATAAATCAGCCACTGAGGTCTGAGCTGCTTGGTTCTCAAGAGGGGGAAGCAGTGCTGGGGACTTGTCAGGACTCTTGAATACCATTCCTTTCAGAGTGCTCACTCTCTAGGGCAGCAGTCCTCACTGTTCTGGTGTAAGACCTGAAGATAGGAGGGCTCCCATGGGCCTGGGGACTCCCTCATAACTCCCTGGGCTCTACGGCACATGGAAAGCTGGGGGTCTTCAGTCCCCAGAGTTTCTGTTGAAGTGAGTTACAGTGTGCAGAGGAGTCTCTGTGCCAACCCATGTCCTGTTTGTCACTAAAGAAGTGAGGTGATGCCTGTGTGAATCTGGCATGTAGTTTTTGTTTGAAATTTCCTTGATTAGGAGGCTTGTGTGGTCATGGCGGGGCAGAGAGCTCAAGTGAGTGCATGCCTCAGATGCACTAGGCATGCCTACCAGGACAGGGAGGAGCTGCCTGCAGCCCTGGGGCACTGGTGTGCTGCAGGTGCCAGTTCTCCTGGGTTCTGTGCAATGGCCATTTTGTTTCTGTAGTGTTTACCAACGTAGTTCAAACAGAAACCTGGACAGAGAAGAACAATGTGTTTGGATATTTCTCTCTCATAAGACATATAGTACCAGCATTCATTTTGTTTTTCTTAATAGACTTTTTCTTGCAGGTAAAAAGGAATTCTCCTAATTAACTCATTTTCATAACCTCAGAGTATAGCACAAGGTGTAGGAGTCATGTAATTACTTGCTTAGTTTTCTTTACAATTGCACTTAATGAACTTTTGAGAAACTTGATTTTTTTTCTTTCTAGCAATTGCTTCATGTGATCTCCTAAGAGTTTGTGGCAAATATTAATCAAAACTAGATTTAAACTAAATTATGAACTATGGGGAAAGCTAATTTTTCAAGGCACTATCGAATAAACCACATTAGCTTAGCTAATTCTCAAACTTTTACACTTGTGAACTAGAGTTTTAATTTGCTTTTTTTTCTAATTAAGATTTTGGCAATCATATTTTCTTTTCCTCTCCATTTTTTTCTCTATATATCCTCTTTTTTTTTCTTCTTTCTCTCTCTCACCCCTGTTTTCTTTCCATTTTCAAAACTAGTGCCAGATTCAGGGAAAGTTGAGGCGGGCAGAGAGCTGCTTAGCCTGGTAGCACTGCCCTTCTTGCCACCTGAATCAGGTACAGCCAGTTCAGTTCACCCGTTACCAGGCCACACTGGGCAGAGGCTGTGACCTCACCTGGTATTACGTGTGTGCCCAAGTAACCTCCAGCTACCTTAGTCTATGGATAGTTCCATGTCATAGAAGAGTTTTTCAATATTTGGGAGGTAGAGGAAAGAAGATCAGTGTTGAAAGTTAGAGGCTAGCTTAGTCTGTGTAGGGAATTCAGGTCTGCCAAGGCTACACAAGGTCCTGTAAAAAAAAAAAAAAAAAAAAGGTAGATAAAAAAAATGTTCTCCCGAGGCTAGTCCCCAGAGTCCCACAGGCTTTCTTAAGAGCCTGGATGGAAAGATAAATGTAGAGCTGTGAATAGCACGCCTGCGCTCTGTTGGCTGCTGATGGCTCCTTATTCCACAGTAATAAAGCTGGAGCCCCTTTCAGGAGCACACCTCCCCTGCCTACATACTCTACTGCACTTTGGTCTTTATGGGTGAAGTAGGAGAAGCCAAGAAATTGCCAGAGCTCATTTCAGAAGAACCGGGTTTGTGTTCTCTTTGCTTTAGGACAAGGGCTGATTGGCTGTCAGTTGTTTCCAAAATCAAAAAGAAATAAACTGCTTTCTTTGATATAATTTTCCATACATTTATGTGCTCAGCTAATAATCAATCCAGAGTGAATTTCTGTGTAGTATATCACCCTGGAGGAATCAAACATGTGGGACTTGGATAAATCAAGCAGATTCTAATCCTAAAGTGACCTCTAGGCTTGGCCTATTTTCATAAATTCTTTCAGAGGCTAGCACAAAGGCAGGCACACACATCGTCCTATACCTGGGGACTCTGCAACTGATTGGAAGGTGTTCAGAGATACTTTAATGATAGCAGGGATGCTTGTCTGGTCTGACGTGCCACAGAAGATGGACTGTTTTGCCACACAGAGGAATTTGATGCAGGACTGGCAATGGAGAAGGCTACCCATGCCCTGCTCTTATAATTCTTGATTTTGATGTAATGGTTGGTATCGCCTATCACCCACACACCACACTTCTGTGTGAGCTGTTACAGTACATTTTCAAAATTTTCTAAAATTCTACCTAATCTCTCAGAGACTTGTCAAGAGAAAATTAAATGTTTTTGTATTGCATTATTATAAAGAGTATTAAAATCTTTCATTTTCTCAAGTCATCATTTTCATGTATTCTGATAAGAATACTAGAAATGGGGGCAGCTTGAACCATGTATTAATGCTATGCTTTTCTCCTTCTTCTTCAGGTTGGTTTGCTGGACCTTGAACTCAATCAGCTGACAAAGGCGCTGTTCCTGGCTTTAGTTGTTCTTTCTGTTGTGATGGTAACCTTACAGGGATTTGCAGGTCCATGGTACCGCAATCTTTTTCGGTTCCTCCTCCTCTTTTCCTACATCATTCCCATAAGGTAGGTTTAACATTAGAAAATATCTCTTTGATAATGTATGATTTTGCTGAAATTGTTTTTTCTCTTGTGAAAGAAGTTATCCAGTTAAAGCTGTATGGAGGAAGGGGCCAGGAACCAAGGTGAATATAGCCAGTCATCTATAGAAGTGCAGTTTGAGACATGACCAGCTTTGCTAGCATACTTTAGAGAGAGTTTAATAATGTGGTCTTAACAGTTGGAAGATACCTCTTGTTCAAACATAAATCTGAGGAGAAAATTTTTACAAATTGCTTGTTGCTATTTTATGTCCAGTTCTCTAGGGTCTACATGCATTGTTGGCATTTAAAGATTAAAAAGCCAGGCCTAGTGATGTGGGCCTGTTATCTTTAGCTGTAGTTAGGATGCTAAGGCCTGGCTGCATTGCAAGATCTTCTCTGAACAAACAAGGTCCCTGCTGTTTAAGGGAGGCTCTGATAGATGGTTCCAGTCAGGTAATGTGCTGACTAAGGCACTTTTTGAAAGGAACTGTTTTTCAAAATAAGCAGTATAATGAGATTGATATGTATACAGTTAATATTCAATACCTATTTAAAGACTCATTATAATGTGAACAACCACAAAAAGGGAATCTTTTTCAAAGATACCCTTAGTGTGTTTGTGTGTATGTTTACTTATATAAAAGACTGAGAATTTTCATATGAATAAACCTTGTGAATCATGAATGAAGTCTGAATCTAGACTAACCATCATTTGTAATATCAGTTAAGGTGACAGTGTTACAGACAATGAGGTTCTTGTATGCCACTGCCATTAGAATGCTGAATCAGTGCTCATGTGGACAGTCCTCACTTTCTGACATAGTCTCAAAGCCAGCCAGCTCAGAAACTTTTGACCTTGGGAAGGATAGGCATGTACTAGGTTATTGTTGTTGAACAAATTCTGTCTCCAAGCCTTGCCTGATACTTAGGCCAAATTTGCCTCTCTCGCCTCTTGAAGAAGACTATTTGCACATTAATCTCCTCACACATAGCAGTGCTGGCTACTCAGTTACCCACAGTTAGTCCTTTGTCATTCAGGCGTCACCTAAGTGCGCCCCTCAGGCCTTAGAAAGGTTGAAAGGTCCCACCTTGCAGCTGCAGGTGCCTGCTGTCCTATCAGTGACTGCATGCAGTTCTCTGTGGGTCTGTGCTGATTGATGCCTGTCTTCTTTGTTGACACTCCTCTCCTCCAGTAAGCTCCATAGGGATATGGACTGTGTGAACCACTGGCTTTGTATCCAGTACCAGAACCAGGTGGCACAGTGTGCAAGAAGGGCTCCTGTACATACCTGATTTCAGAAATTATTTACGTACAAATCATCATAGATACCATGTATACTCATATTGAATACTATAAGTGAACTCAAGGACAGATCCTTATCCCCAAAGACCCATCAAGTAGTCAAGTAAGCAGAATGTAAGTGTGATGTCACATGTCTGTTTTATTCTGCAGTTAGGACAGAATTTATCTAGCTATGCAGATTCCTCAGGCTTTATTAGTTGGTACCCTTTCAACCTACAGATGCATGGATTGCATTGATCCCACCCTCTGTACCATCCACCACCTTCTTCTAGCTTCTTCACCATCTACCTCCTTCTCCTGCCTTCTCCACCATCCACTGCCTTCTGCCTTTTTCAGCATCTACTGTCTCCTGCCTTCTCCACCATCCACTGCCTTCTCCACCAACCACTGCCTTCTCCACCATCCACTGCCTTCTCCTGCCTAGTGTCTTTCTTTCCACTGTCTGTTTCCCCTCCATTCACAGATTTTCTCCTTGCACATACCCACTGTCACTGGACATCAGCTGAAGAGGAAACATACTTGTTCAGAGTAAAAAGAATGTGTCCCCTGCTTAGGAACTCCAGTTTAGGCCAGTTGCACAGTAGTGCCTGGTTCTAAAAGAAAGAGCTACTTGTAGACCAGGCTTCACAGGTCCCAGACAGAGGCTAAACTGTACCACCTTAAGGGAATAGAATGACAGATTTTTTTCATCACAGCTTAATGACAACATATTTCAGGACGACTTTGTTATTGTTTGCATGCTGTGGTCAGTTATAAATGTCCGTGTGTGTTTAGAAGTATGTTTTCTCTGGAGTGGTTTGTACACGTCATTAGATGGATCTCTTGGGATTTTAAAAATCATCTCTATGAGGCCGGGAGGTGGTGGCGCACGCCTTTAATCCCAGCACTCGGGAGGCAGAGGCAGGCGGATCTCTGTGAGTTCGAGACCAGCCTGGTCTACAAGAGCTAGTTCCAGCGCAGGCTCCAAAGCCACAGAGAAACCCTGTCTCGAAAAACCATAAAAAAAAATAAAAAAAAAATCATCTCTATGCTTCCTGTTAAAGGAAATATCTTAACTTTTTTAAGTACATCTCTTACCATGGTTTTACTTTCTTTGGTCTTTTAAAATACTTGCTTACCAAATGATGATAACACCATGCTGTCTACAGTCTTTCATGCTCTGGTTTTTCAGTAAACATCTTTAGCATCTTCAACCAGGTGTGCAGAGCCTGACTAGACAGTGTTGTAACCTTACCTCTCCTCAGTTTCTCATGAACCTTGTACTGCACACCTGGACCTGCAGTTGTACCAACTTAGCAGAAGGAAGGAGAGTTAGACTGTGAAAAGCACAGGCAGATTATTTAGAGAATTGTGGTTTATCTTTAATGAAAACAAGTTTGTTTTCCTATTGCTGTGTTTCCATAAATTAGAATAACAATTCATTTTAGAATTTAAAGGTGCTTTTGGACTTTTAAGAATGTGTTATTTTGCAAAACATACAAATCTAGGAAGTAAAGTTCTTTTTCTTCTTGTGTCCTAAGAATCATAGAGCTTTCAAATTTTCAGAAGTTAGGAATTTTAATAAAAGTATTAAAAATTAAACTTATTAAAATAATTTTAAAGCAAAATAATTTTAAGCTACTTGTACATTGTCTATTTTGTTTGTTCTTTGGGGGTTTGAGATCACATTTAATTACATTTCTGTCATTCTAAGATAAATATTACATGATATAGCTTATGTTTTATGATTCTACAGTGAACATGTATCACTTTAATCTGTGCATGTCTCCTAACAAAGAAACCAGTACATTCTTCTTAGCACACTGTCAGCACGTGTAGGACCTGAGAGATGTCTTGGGTGAGGTTATTGCTGTTCCTTGTGTATTCTCCCCACATGGTTTAAAATGCCCCGTGTTTTAATCGATAATCCAAACTGACTTCTCAGAGCTGAGTCAAAGAGACTCTGACTTCTGCATAAGGCATCCATGAGCAAAAATGCTGTTGACAAAGAGATAATTATATCCCTTCTGAGGCACACTTAAGAACCTCTTGTATAGGCAGTGTCTTTTCTGGAGCACTGAACTGCAAGGCCTGCTTGCTAGTGACAAGAGACAGTTTCTCTTTCATTTTGCTTCTGTCACCGAGTCAGCACATGTGGGAGGCTTTTCAACAAAATGGCAGCCTGAAGATAAGATGGCACAGGTCCTGTCCAAGTCCTCACCCTGAAGGCTGAAATAGCAAAGGTGTCGGTGGCATTGGTGCAGCAGTCCTGCCCGGGTTGGCAATGAGCTCACCCTGAAGCAAATTCCTCAGCCGTCTCTAGAACTCATTGTCGGTTCTGGGACGTTTTGTCTTCTTGTCCAACAACTTTTCTCCCTGAGATGGGTCTTCGTCTCTTGATGAGTTCTCACATTGGAGTAGATAATTAAGCTTTATACACTCTGAAACAGTAGTGTATTCTGATATATGGACGTACATCTATGTTCTGAACAGTCCTCAGGCTGGGCCACTTCCTTCAGTAGGTGTGTAAGGCTTAGCTCTTCCTGCCTCTGTGACCTGTGTGTGTCCACACAGCCACAAAGAATGCTTGTCTTAAAAAACTTCCCTGTATTACAGCTTGTTACAGCAACCTTTGAGCATTAATGCTTGCTTTTACTGTGAGTAGAGTATTTCAATTCTATTTCTAATTGACAATAATTCTGTATGTTTGTGGGACACTGTATGATGCTGTAATTCTTGCACATGGTCAGATGTTTTTCTCAAGGTTAACTTTTTGTTTTTCTCAAGAACATTGCACATATATTTGCATATATAAACATAATATGAATTTTTTGCCTTATTCCTTTATAAAGTTGAAATTATATTGAATAGCTTTGTTTTACAACGTTTCGTCTTAATTTTAGCATGACTCAATAGATTCATTCATATTGTATAGCTTGCCATCCTCATTTATGAATGAACCACCAAGCATGTGTCCAAAATCAATTGACAAGTTTTGGGTTGTTCCAGTGTTGCTGTACACACTCATAAACACACATGTGAGCTCCTGGTATCTAGGAATGGAATTACTTGGCAGTGTACTTGTCTGTGGCTTTGCAGTATTTGCTTATATTGCTAGTATTTTGCTAAGTGGTGGTACCAACTTAGTATTCCAATATCAATATAGGAGTGGACCTCAACCTTCCTAATGCTATGACCCTTTAACATAGTTCCTCATGCTGTGGTGACAACCCCCCCAACCATACAGTTATTTTCATTGCTACTTCATAACTGTAATTTTGCTATAGTTATGAATTGTAATGTAAGTATCCGTGTTTTCCAGTGGTCTTAGGTGACCCTGTGAAAGGGTGGTTCAGAAATCCCCAAGGGGTCTCACCCCACAGGTTGAGAACCACTGATTAGGAGTTTCCTTTTTGTGAACTTTCTAAGTCCTTTGTCTAGTCTTCTGGACAGCTCATAGTTATGTAGCTCTAACTTTTTCATTCCTCTTCTGCTGACATATTTCTCTGTAGCTTGACCATTTTTGACCCAGCAAAATAGGTTCTGATTTTACCTTGTTAAATATATATGAATCTTTATATATTGTCAAATTGTGTGCCGAAATCTTCCTCTGCTCAAGACCATGTTCTCCTCTCGCTGTCTGCTGAGTATGAGCCTTCTCTGCGCACCACTGAAGTGATTTTGTTCTCTTGTGATGCTGGAACTTGAGCTCAGTGTTTCAAGTATTCCAAGTGTACAAAAGAACACACTCCTACGACAGTGGAGTGAACACATGATAGACAGCTGATTCTTTTAAGTAGCATATGATAGAGTTTTTATATTCATTTTTTCTTTTTTTATTGTTAAAAGAGAAATTTACATTTACTCCTTTTGTCCCCTGCCCTCCCGCTCCCCAGTATCCCTCCTCCCTCCCCCTGCTTCCTTAAGAGGGGGCAGGGTACCCTGCCCTGTGGGAAGCCCAAGGCCCTTCCCCCTCCATCCTGGCCTAATAAGGTGTGCAACCATATAGACTAGGTTCCCAAGAAGCCACTGCATGCAGAAGAGATAGGTCCCTGTGCCATTATCATTGGTTTCTCAGTCAGTCCCTGTTGGCAGCCATATTCAGAGAGTCCGGTTTGGTCATATGCTCATTCAGTCCTGGTCCAGCTGGATTTGATGAGCTCCCAATAGATCAGGCACACTGTCTCGGTTGATGGGCCAGTCCCTCGCAGACCTGACTTCCTTGCTCATCTTCTCCCACCTTCTGCTCTTCAACTGCACCTTGGGAGCTCAGTCCTTTGTTCTGATGTGGATGTGGGTCTCTGACTCTATCTCCATCCATCAGGTGAAATTTCTATGGTGATGATCAAGATATTCAGAGCTTGGGGGTGGGGGAGGGTGGAGATGGAGGAAGGGTGGATATTGGAGAAGGGAATAAGATACCTACATTAAGGGAGTCATTTTAGGTTTGGCAAGAGACTTGTCTCTAGAGGGGATCCCGGGGGTCCACAGGGATGTCCCCAGCTAGGTACTTGGACAGCAGAGGAGAGGGTCCCTGAACTAGCCTTGTCCAATAGTCCAATTTTTTTTTATAAAAAAAATTGTCTCAGCACCCATTGTAAAACTAAACCAAAACAACAACAACAAACCAGCTCTTCCCTAGGGACTGGTATCTCTGTCATGTATTCACTGCCCGTGGTGGGCTCCCTTGGTCTGTCTGCCGCTGACCAAATAGCAAACTGAATAATGTGCCTTCAGACGAGGCAGTGTTTAACAGGCCTCTTCTCCTGTGCCTTTGAGTTCTCATTCCTCTTGGTCATGACTCTGCTGCTGAACTTCTTTACTGTATTTAGATTTTCTCTAAGCTTTCCCCATGGACAGATTATACAACTTTTGTCAGAGTAATTTACAGATGCTTTATATTTTTAAATCCTATTATAAATTTCTTTTTTTAAAGTTCCTTTTTATATCTCTGTTTCTGGAATAAAGAAATAATGTTTATTTCTATTACTTGAATATGACTTTGGTAAAACCATGTTGAGTTTAGTTATTAATCTAGGATCTTTTAAATTTTTATATATTCTTTGCACCATTTATTTCTTTTCTTGTTAACAGGCAGAAATCTTGTGTATTATTCAATAAAGGTAAGAATGAAGTGCGTTCTACCTTCTTCCCATTATCAAAGGTGAAACACTCAACATCTAAACATGCCTTCTTTTTAATAAAATCTCTAATATTTTCAATGTTTTTAGATCCTTTTGTTACAAGTTAAACAATACAATTTTATATTTTCTACATCTCTTCATGAGCTGGGCAGTGGTGGCGCATGCCTTTAATCCCAGCACTCGGGAGGCAGAGGCAGGCGGATCTTTGTGAGTTCGAGACCAGCCTGGGCTACAAGAGCTAGTTCCAGGACAGGTTCCAAAGCTACAGAGAAACCCTGTCTCAAAAAAACAAAAACAAAAAACCAACTAAATCTCTTCATGATTCTTCTTATTTAAAATGTTTCTTGAATAGATTACATGGTAATTATAGAGATTGACTTTCTAGTACCATACCAGCTTTTTATCTCTTGGGAAAGAGCTAACACGGCCATGGTTTGTAATCTCTCTGTTTCACTAGATTCCCTTCACCTGCATTTTCTGGAAGATGGCTTCTATCAGTTTCTACAAGTGGTAATCTTGTAATTTTGTTTTTTCATAGCATTTCTTGCAGTTTAGAATGAAAGGTTTACAGGCTCATAAAACAAGGACGACTCTCCCATTTCTCATCTCTACAGCATTACATTGGAGCTGTCTATTCTTTAAACACTAGCCTGTCACGGAGACAGTTGGGAGCCTGTTTGTAGAAAGACTGCACAAATTTGCTTTCCTTAGTAATCAGTTTGGCAAAACTAAAGTTTTCAAGAAATACAAAAATTTTCAAATTTATTCACAAGTTTGTTTGTGTTATTATCCCATGTATATGTAAAGTCTGTCATATTGATTTAAAATTTTCTATTCGTTGCTTTTTATTTTTGACACAGGGTTCTTGTAACCACTACTAGCTTTGAATTTCCTATGCAGTTGAGACTGACTCTTGGTCAATGTGCTGCACACTCCGTTTCATCATTTCCGTCCTTCAATGTTACCTGTCCTTCCTGTTTTCTTTATCTTTTTAAATCAGTTTCCAAACAACATTGGTAGGTTTTTGAAAATGCGTACTACTATCCTAGTGAATTTTCCTACCATATGTTATTTTCTATTTCATGATGTTATTTTTGTATTCCTATATAGTATTTAGTATTTCTTCATGATGTAAATGTTTAACTGATTATTTTGAGCTCCTCTCAAATACATGTATTTAAGTCATTAATTTCTTTTTATTATTTTGGTGAGATCTCTAAAGTTTTCATGTGTACTAGTTTTGTTATTCACAAGTACAAAGTTGGTTTGGGTTTTTGTTGTTGTTGGACGGGATCTCATGATTTCAATAACTCAAGCTTGCCTTGAACTTAATTATGTAGCCAAGAATGGCCACAATTGCTTCCACCCACCACCTCCATTTCCCAAGTGCTAGGTTACAGACATGGATCGTGGGCAACTCTTGTGTGGTGCTGGGCATCACACCCAAGCGTTCGTGCATGCTAGACAAGCACTCTACCAACTGATGTACTTCTTAGCCCCGAAATAGTAGATCACCAGTGTGACTTCTTGTACATGTGGTTTTTACAGGGTGGTTTTTTCTTTTTCATTGAGTTTATAATTATATCTTTGTTACTTTAGTTTATTTTCACCTTACCAGAAACAGTAATTTTTTTCTTAAGCCACCTGCTAAACTACAATATTGTTTGTAATTGAGTAGAATGGAATGAGCTTTAGATATACACAGACGCTTGAGCATTGCCTTAGTCCATGTGTGCTTCTGTAACAAGGCACTGAGACTAAATAATTAATATAAAACATAAATTTATACCTCATTCTCTGAAAACTGGCAAATCTAGTCAAGACACCAATGAATTCTGTGTGGCAAAGGCTGTTCTCTATTTGCAGGGTAGTGTCTTGGGCTATATCTTCATAAGGTTTTTAACTGGTGGAAAACAGAAAGTCAAACAGGGAAGTCTCTGCCCTCTGTTACTCTGACAAAGCAGTCGCCTATTCGTGGCCAGCACTTACTTGTAGGTCCTACTCACTAAGGTTGCTGCAGAGGAACCAAATATGAATATAAAGTTTTAAGAAAATAAACACAATAAAACTTTTAATCACAATAGATGGAAAAAATAAGTTATTCCATAATAAAATCAAATTAAAGCAATATCCGTTTATAAATCCAGCCATACAGAAGGAACTAGAAGGAAAATGCCAATTTAAAGAACTTAACCACACCTCCCAAAAAAATCACAGTGAATAAACAATCCCAGACTAATAAATCAAAAGAGGGGAAAGACACACACAGCAACAACAAAATAACAGGAATCAATAAACACTGCTTATTGATAACTCAATATTAATGGTACCCTTCCCCAAAGAAAAGAGACAGACTAATAGATTGGTTTAGAAAACTGGATTCATTTTTCTGCTGCATCCAAGAAACACTTTATCATCAAGGATGGATATCATCTCAGGGTAAAATCAGAAGAACCAAAGAAACAGGCTGGTGTAGCCATTTTATACTTGATAATAAAATAAACTTCGAGTCGAAACTATCGAGAAGACATAGGGAAGAACACTGCATACTCATCGAAAGAAAACTCCACCAAGAGGACATGGCATTCTTTTTATTTTTTTTTTATTACAAGAAAAATTTACATTCACTCCCCTTGTTCCCAGCCCTCCCGCTCCCCCCTACCCCACTGCCCAACCCCTGCCTCCCCAAGATGGGGCAGGATACCCTGCCCTATGGGAAGCCCAAGGCCCTCCCCCCTCCATCTCGGTCTAAGAAGATGTGTATCCATATAGAATAAGTTC
>JAQHUG010000004.1:9263664-9325841 GCA_028555095.1 Dicrostonyx torquatus
TTACTCCTAGGCAGAGGCAGGTGGATCTCTGTGAGTTCAAGGCCAGCCTAGTCTACAAGAGCTAGCTCCAGGACAGGCTCCAAAGCTACAGAAAAACCCAGTCTTGAACCCCCCTCCCCAAAAAAACCTGTTTTAAAGCCCAAATCAAATCAAAATCTATGGGAAATATTTTGTATTTCTTCTCCAGATGCCCCCTTCGACCTCAACCCACCTGGAAGGTATTGTGATTTCACACCCATTGGCACAAAGATCCCTCACACTGCTTGATACTTAACATTGAGTAATTTGGCAGCTTCTCACAGATCCTGGGCTGCAGCCCCATACAATGGTAGACCTGCATTGGGCTGCTGGGCCTTCCTGGGATCCGGTTTCTTTTCCTTCGGCTTAAAGATTGTTGTCATATGTTAGTTTACTTCACTCTTTTAACAAGGGTGTAAGTAGCCAAAAAATGGGAGGTGCTGGCTGAAGAGACATGCACAGTAATGCCAATTTAAGGTCATTAATGTCATTCCTATCATTTTTAAAGTTTGAACCCTACAGATAGATTAATGAAGTTATACTGATTTGATGCTTCTTAATTTGCCACTGACTGATTCCTAAATATTGTTTTTCAAAAGTGTATTTATTAATCAGTTGAGCCATGTGATTTATAATGCTGATAGGTCATAAATGATTGATGAATAGCAGTTTCACATCAATTTTGTACACAGTCTTGTCTGCTGAGTTTCCATAGTTTAATTAGGCAGAGATGAACATGTTTGAGTTGGCACATAATAGGTGTGCTGATACTGTTTCCTTCAGTGGACAGTTTAGAGTGTGTTCTTATATAGTTACCCTTTAATTAAAGCCTGGAAGACCTTCTGGAGGCCATCTAGTATAGCCTACTGCTTATAGATTTTAAATATGTAATATTACAAAATATTTAATATTACAAAATCACTAGAAGCAAAACACCTATTCCAGATACCTCAAGACCTATTTCACATATTTTCTCACAGTAACCCCTGCTTGATTTCCCTCTTATGCCCACAGTACTCTGTGTGTTAATGGGTACTCAGAATCAGTTGCCTGCTTCTCTTACAGCTCACACTGTAACCTGTGTGAAAGGACTTATCCACCCAACTATTGCCCGGAAACATATCTAGATTGTGAAAGCATTTGAGCATATGTTTACTTAAATATGCATAAATCATTTATTTTAAAGTCTGAAATATTGATTTAAAGTCAGTGTATTGGGTGTGGATGTATATAGGTCTGGCCTCACTGACCATCATGATGGTTTCGTTTGGCAGCCTGCGGGTAAACTTGGACATGGGCAAAGCAGCATATGGATGGATGATTATGAAAGATGAGAACATTCCTGGGACAGTTGTTCGGACCAGCACAATACCAGAGGAACTTGGACGCCTGGTGTACTTACTGACAGACAAAACAGGTACTGTTCATTTCTATTTGTCTTTCAGTAGACCAGATAACATCAGAAATATTGTTTACACATGATACATATCATAATTGATAGTTTTCTAGACTCAGTCTTTGAAAACTATATAAATGAATCTCCATTTTTTCATACCTTCCCTTCCTTTACAGTTAGTGAACTGATATTTGCTATAGCTTTATATTTTATTTTATATTTTATATTGAATTTTACAGAATCTCACAAGCTGTTTTCTCACTACTGTTACGTACCTCTCTAGTGGTTTAAGAGCAAAATGTGTATTTGTTTATTGTAGGATGATCCTCGCTTGAGTTGTTAGAAGTTGTGTAAATTCAGTGTTTTAACAATAGTACCTACGATGCATATTACTACACCTATTTATCCCTCTCTGTGTTGTCCTTATTTGTTGTTCTTTCTATGACAGAATTCTTAGTAATCTATAATGTACTAAATAAAAGATAATGATTTAAATTTCTAATGTTAGTGAGCAACATAGTTAAAGCAACATACAAGGCATAATTAAAGAAAATATGTCCCAAATATGATTCAGTACCTTCTTTGATTAGCATTAGTTTCAAGTTAAACTACAAAGAATTCAAATACACTCACAACATAATTGTTATAGAATTAACATTGTTATAGAATGATTTCCATTTGCAAAAAGATGGGAAATAAAAGTAGGTGTGTAACTAGGAAGAACACGTATTTATAGATGTGATGACTAGGGCGGCCAACCGATAAATAATTAGAATATTAAGTCAGAAACAAATGGCAGGTTGAAAGTTAAAATACTCAAAACAACCCCTCTGGGTGTAAGTAGGAAACCGAGCTCCTGCTCACAGCAGCATGCTGTCAAAACTGTGTCTTTGAACCGAAGGAACTTGGATGGTGAGTGTGAACAATGACATCACCAAGAACTATAACCAAACATTTGATGAATATGAACTCAGCATTCTGCAGATGTCAGCTTCCATGGGGAATCTGGAAGTTTAGTGTATCTCAGGGTCCAGTTTGAGAATTTTTACTTGGATTTCAGTACAGTACTAGGTGGAGAAAAATCAAGAAAGGTTGGTGCTTATAAGTGCAGATGACCTAGAGGTTCCTATTTCAAGAAACTATGTAAATGGAAACTGTGCTTTCATTTCCCAGCTGCCCAGACCTGAAGAATCACACAGAAACTAATTACAACACATTTTAGCCAGTGGCTCAGGCATATTCCTAGCTAGCTCTTACATCTTAAATTAACCAATTTCAATTAATCTATGTATTGCCACAATGCTGTGGCTTACCCGTAATGCTCAGGCATCTTTCTCCCTTGGCAATTACATGGCGTCTCCCTGACTCCACCTATTTTCTCTCTTTTTCTGTTCGGATTTCCCACCTGGCTTTACTCTGCTAAGCAATAGGCCAAAAAAGATTTATTCATCAGCCAATAAAAGCAACACATATACAGAAAGATATCCCACATCAGAACTAGACAGAGAGAATGGGTTAGGAGTTTCCTTTTGCAATTCCAGTCAGCTGACAGGAAATTTGCAGAAGACTTCAATCTATGGCAATGCTAGCAAAAGTGTATAACATTCCAAAATTGACAAGATCTGGAGCAAGGAGGAAGTTACTACCAAACATATGAAGCTCAAGATAGCTCCTAGGATGAGGCACACAGAGTCTGGAGAGGTGGTCCTGCATAGCTGTTATGCTTGGGCAGGCAGGACATGAGTGCACTGCTGTTCAGCGTTCACAGGCAGCACTTGTTCAGGACCAGTCCATCAGAGTAACAGGTGGGAGACTACAGGGTAAAATTACCCCACTGCTGTGAGCTGCTTGTCTTGCTGATAGAGTCACTAAAACCGAATCTCCAGCATCATAACTAAAGATCTGAGCAAAAGATCACAGACAGCCTGGGAGAACCTTCAGGAAAATTGTTAGTCCTTGAGAGAGTTTAGTTGAAGGTATAACCCCAGTATCCTGTATCCCAGCAACAGTTAGACATGTGGTGTGAAAATACAGGAGACCTAAGTCAATTGATAGTGTGTGTCGATAACCAAGCTTTCACAGTTTAACATGCATAGGATAGCAGCTCCTTTTGCTTTGGGCAGGGATGGTGTAGGGTACCACATTATAAACAGACTGCATGGTTGAAAAGCATGTGCTGCATTTCTCAGTAGTTATACTCATGTTCCTTTTCCTTCCCAAAAGAAATGTTTGCATAGCTACATGGGGAGATTATAAAATGATGCTGATAATGTTGCTTTGGTTCACAAAAGCAAAATGTTTAGTTAAAATACATACAAGAGTAAATTTTTTTACAGTAGAACTTAGGGCCACCTGGTAGTATACACCTACAATCAGGAGACTGACTCAGTAAAGTTATGAGTCGAAGGCCCATCTGGAGTACATAGTTAAATACTGTCTCAAAAATTAATTTTAAAAATAGCCAGGCGGTGGTAGATAGGTAAGTGTGGTTGTCATACTGTTCAGATCCCCAGTCAACAGTGAGAACAAGAGATAGATGTATGAGCATGGAGAGACTTCAAATCATATTAATGAAGGACTAAAACACACAGAAGGAAGAAAGGGGTCTCTAATGTTTATTGGTACTAAGATTGATTTTAAAAAAAAAAGCAATTAAACTGCCTAACACTTAAAGAAAAATAACTTATATGTGTAAAAGAAGAAAAGGAAGGAGGAGGAAGAAGAAGAGGAGGAGGAAGAAAGAAGGAAAGAAAGAAGGAAGGAAGGAAGGAAGGAAGGAAGGAAGGAAGAAAAGGCAAAACATAAAAGGAAAAATAATCACAAAGGTAACTAGAAATTGAAAAAAAAACTTGGTTTCTTTCTGAACATCAAACAAGATAGACTCTACAATAAAAAACACTAAGAAAGAGGGAACTTTACTAATAGAAGGTTGAAATACATATGTGCTTTAATTTTTAATGGTGCCACTTTTTAGCTCCCGGCCATCCGACTAGCTTAGACTCAAAATAATCACACAGAAACTGTATTAATTAAAACACTGCTTGGCCCATTAGTTCTAGCTTCTTATTGGCTAACTCCTACATATTAATTTAACCCATCTCTATTTATCTGTGTATCACCACATGGCTGTGGCATACTGGCTAAAGTTATCAGCATCTGTCTCAAGCGGCTCCATGGCTTCTCTCTGACTCCATCCACCCTTCTTTCTCCCAGCATTCTGTTTAGTTTTCCCCGCCTAGCTAAGTTCTGCCCTGCTATAGGTCCACAGCACTTTTTTTATTCATTAATGGTAATCACAGCATACAGAGGGAAATCCCACATCACTTTAAAGGCCACTATGTACAAGCACAAAGTGATGCAGGAGAACATTACAGTATCTGCTAAAATAGGAGGAAATGTTAGCATCATCACTTTAAGTAATTGATCTTCCAAACAGGCAGGAACCAGCTGAACTAAAGTCTGAAGAGCGTGGATCTCATGGAGTAGACTAATATCTTTATTTGCCACCAAGAGAACGTTTTTTTAGCTAGTGTGTGTGGGAAACTAAGACAGACTGGAATGAACTAGACCTTCCCTGAGTCTCAGTGAACTCCAAGGAGTGGGTGTGCCTACTTTACAGTAATGGCAGAAATTACCATGAAAGTTAGAAACACAGTGCAAATAGCAGGTAGAATCGTTGCTGTCTTTACCAAACATCAGAAATGGTCAAAGTTAGGAATGCAACAGAAATAGCACACAGAATCATCTGGTATCTTCGCCTGTGGAATATTCAAGGAACTTGTGTTTTCAATTAAAAAAAAGAAAGATGACAACTTGGTAGTATATGGCTTTTATTCCAGCACTCATGCAGAGAAAGGTGGATCTCTGTGTGTTTGAGGCCATCCTGATCTACATAGTGAGTTCCAGACATCTAGGACTATATAGAAAGACCTGGCTCAAGAAAAAGAAAGAATAAAATATAAACTTAAGAGCAGTAAAAGTTAATGACATTGGGAAGAGATCCTGAAGATGAGAACAGAAAGCAGTGGTGTGGTATTCAGAAGCAGGTAGAGCATAATGGTGCACATCTGCAGACCAGCTGCTCAGAAGGCAGAGGAGAACCCCTTGAAACTGCATTCGAGGCCAGCCTAGGTAACACAGCAAGATCTCTTCTCCTTAGAAGTTAACAGCTGTAAAGATAGAACAGCACCATTCACCTTGCCAGTCTTTAGAAAAGACTCAATAAAAATAAGTACAACTTGAAGGTAGAATCTGGAAAAAAAATAAAACAGATACAAGCAAGTAGAACAAAGCTACAATGATGATATTTTAAAATAGCATAATGAAATATGGGCTTCTTATTGTCAGCAGTTTTAAAATGCAAGCAATAGAAAAATTCTTCAGGAACTGTAAGCCATTAAATCAGACCCAGAAGAAATAGTTCTTATCACCTGAAAGCATTTTTTTGTTTTCACCCTTATTTATTTATGATTTATTTTCTGAGGGTGGTAGGTGCATGTGCATGCTACTTTATATGTGTGGAGATCAGAGGACCACTTAGGGAGTCAATTTTCTCCTTCCTCCATATGGGCTCTGGGGATAGAACTCAGGTCACCGAGTTTGTCAGTAGGTGCCTCTATCTGCTGAGCCATCTCACACACCCTATCCAAAAACTATTAAAAGTCATCTTCAGAAGGATCTCCTACCACTAGCCCAAAATAATTTATTGGTATTTTTATCATTATGCTTTGTATTATATAAAGTTGTTTTTTCAGATACAAGAATGTAGAGAGGGCATTTTATTGATAGAAAACTGAAACCTCAGCAAGGTCAGGAGAGAAAAAGAAAGGAAAGGTAAAAGTATCTCTTTCATGTCAATCTAAAATTCCTAAATATAGGGCCAAATCTAGTAATGTTCAATATTTAAAACTCTGTACAAGTTAAGGAGAAAGCCACAGTAAAGTGTACAATAGTAGATAGAACATAACAGGTTTGAGACATTTGTTAGATGTCATTACCTATTTATGATTTAAGAAGGAAAGCTCATAATAAAACTTGAATGCATTGAGATGCCCTTAACTTTGCTGTTTGAAGCCCTGTAATCAACAAGAATATAGTGTGTGAGGCTCTAGATAAATGTGGTCCAGCTGCAAGGCTTATTTAAATTCAGAAATCTATCTCTATAAATTACAGCATTACTATAAGAAGAAAAAACCCAGGGACCCCCACCAACTCAGTAAAGCTTTTGATGAATATCAGTTCAATACCTATACATACGAAGTTCATTAGCAAACTAGAGGTGAGGGTAGGTAAAATGTTTTTACTCTAGAAAAGGTACTCTCAGCATGTAATCCTATAATATGGAGCAAGCAAGCACTAGCACTTGCCAGTAGGATATTTAAAGCTTTTCCCCAAGGCCAGGAGCAACAAAAAGATAACACTGTCAGTTTCATACTTGAATTACTAGCTCATGTCCAAAAGCATGGAAAAGGTTAAAGGTTAAGAAAAGGAGGGTGTAATTCTAGCTGCTTGGTGAAAGGGTGGGTGTTGAGTCTGGAGGAATTGCAAATCCAAGGTCTTCCTGGACTACAGAGTAAGTACAAAACCAGCCTGGGCACCTTAGTAAGACCCTGCCTTAGGAGAAAAAGTAAACCATGGCTGGGGCCATGGCTTAGTGTGGAGGGCTCGGCTAGCATGTGGAGGACCCCGGGTTTAATCCCTGGTACTACCAAAAAATAGAGGTCTGGTGGATGGGAAGAGGCAGACAGCAAAGTACTTATTAGCAAATAAATAGAAAATCTAGTAAATTTATAGATTAGTTTTAGAATTGGTAGGTCATTTTTAACAAAATCAATATAAAAAATCTATTGTGTTTACAAATAACAAAACCCAGAAAATTTTTATGGAATAATATAATAACAAGTCAAAAACTTAAAATCATTGATGTAATTGTCTTCCCATGGTTGGAGTAGCTATTTTCTATAGCATTTGACCTTTCTCTTTCCAGAGGCTCAAGCTTAGACAGAGTATGTCCTAGCTTGGTGCAAGGCAGAGTCCCTATACTCAGGAGTGTTTGGCCTGCAGGGTGTGTGGTTGGCCGAACTGCTCTATGCTGCCAGCCTTTCCTCTGACCTCATGAGTTGAAGGGAAGTGTCTTATTTGGTTGCTGTTCCCTGTGTAGATGCACCAAGTCTTCCACTTCCATCAAGAGGTTTTCTTCCTGATTTTTTGTTGTTTTTTTCAAAGCTCATTTGACTACCACCAATGGGGCCAGACCCTTCTGGAAGTCAGAGGGGAGATTGGAGAGATTGGCTGGGTCAGGAGTTCAGGTGACAGAGCCTCTGTAGGGTGGGCGCTGGGAGGCTGTATAGTATATGTCTGGGCCCTGAGGTGCTTTGGGCCTTGGAGCCAGCACTAGTGTTGATAAGCAAGGTGCTGGCCTGAGTTGTCCTAGTCATTCCCAAAAGCAGACTTTCAATGTCTGTCTCCAGCTGCCTGCTGTTGTTAATATGTAGATGGTTTATAATATTAGACCTCTTAAAAATGCTGATTTCCTTTTTTAAAAAGCAAGGATGAAATTTTTAATTACAGCTGCCCATTTTCCATTTTGAAATTTCAGTTTGTCAGGGTAATATCCTGAAACCCAAAAATCTGTTCACTTGATGCTGCTTTTAAACCTGAACAGCGCTTCTCAGGTACAAGCAGTTTGGGGCTAGATAATAACAAGTCAGAGACTTAGAGGGCAGGAAGAAGTTGTGAATATATCATTCTGTAGGAAGGGAACCACATAACTGAAAAGCAAAAAGTAGCTGGAGCATTGACATGCCAACAGACAGTGGCTTCAGATGCCCCACCACTAACCCTCAGGGCTCCATCTCACTGGCCTGGGATACAAAGCCTCATTCAGTGAACAATTTGGGGCTTGAGTCTCCTTCTGCCCCCTTTTCCAATTCTAGGCTCAATCAAGTAGAACTTCTTCTAGCTCTCAGAGTCCTGAGACAAGCAGGCCCCAGCCAAAGGAGGGAGGGGTTTAATGTCTGCAAACTTACCTCACATTGAAAATGGAGCACAGCCATCTTTCTTACATTGGTGTGATATTTAAGAATCCTGGCAGAACTGTATGGAATGTGCTGAAGAGCAAACCAGATGCTGTCATGGCTTCATTTGTTTGTTGAGATGGTGTCTACTCTGCTTCCTGGGCTGACCTAGAACTCACTATGTAGCCTAGGCTGGCTTTGAACTCATGGTAGCCTTTCCACCCCCTCCTCCCAAATGCCAGGATTACAGATGTGAGCCACCGTGCCTGCCCACTACTGCCTTTCTAAAAAAAGCCTTTCACTGTAAGAGCCACTGAAGAAAATGTCTTCCTTGGCTGAGTTTTTCCCCCATTGTCTGGCCGTTTATTTAGAAATGCTATGCCTGTTCTGGCAGCGTCTCCAGTTGTAGTCTCTCCCTAAAGCTGTCTCATGGGAGACTCTTGCTCATCAGCTACTTATCCTGTCCTAGCTTGTGTTTCGGCAGGAAGGAGGAGTACTCTGGATCCCTGATTCCTGAGTATCCCAGGGGTTCTTGAAGGTGGTAGGTCTGCCGTGGCCTGTCATAAAGTCCATACTAACTAAATCATAGGCTGATGAGTGACAGAGAACAAAGGATATAATTATTATTGTCAGCAGCTAAGTGGCATTTCATTTCTCCCACCTCAGTCTTCTAAAAAGCATGTATTTCACATAGTCAGATGAAAAGACACGAGAGTGAGTGATGACCACCCCTCTAATTGTGATCTCAGATGCATCTTAGCTCTCCTGAGTGAGAATTGTCAGCCTCTCCAGCTCAGAGGCAACTGTTGGTCAACTCTGGAGACAGGGACAGTAGATGAGCACAAATAGAAATCTGCGTAAGTCTAACCGGGCCCGTCTTGCCCCCTAGCCCCTTTTGTGTCCTGCTGAGACAGTGCATTCTTAGTGTTATGTTTCAGGATGTAAATTGCTAGTTCTGTCTCGTATTCTCTATTTTAGTCACATAAGTAATGGCTCTGTATTCTCCTGCAAGGATATGTATTCTCCTGAGCATATGTGTCGGGAGCAGGTCAGGTGTTAGCTGCTGATACCTTGTGTCCTCAGCCACAGCACGAGTTGCAGCAGTAGATGGTTGTTGGCGTAAACAGCTCTGATTCTGGTGAGCAGAGGTTTAGTACTCGGGCATCAGTCAGTTTTCAGACATCTTACACGGGCTGAATTCCTGCTGAAGTGCTTCCGTGTAAGCTGGCATCCAAGAGTTTTACATTACTAACATAATTGTAAGGTGGTCCTTCGTATGATTGTAAATTGGGTTTGTGCTTCATCAATAAGCTTTTTGACAAGAAGCGTCCATCACAGTGGCTCTCTCATTTGCCACAGCAGAATAGAAAATGAAGTGTCCCAATAATTGCATTATAGTTTCCTTCTTGTGGACAAGAAAGCAATGTGGTATAATTAGGTTTGATTGGAGTGCACGTTTCCGGTAAGATCTGAAATTAATGATGTTGCTATAGTGACACATCTGCGGCCAGCAGCGCGTGAAACATAAAGTAATTCACTCGACAAGAGTCGACATCTGTTAGCTGCAAGGATGCAGAGCATATTGACACTGACCAGGAATGCTAGACGCTATGTGATAAATGAACAAATGATGCTGAAACAGGAGGACGGATAATTTGTACTTAATCTGCTGGGAGAACTTTAATCTTCTCACTGGTTGCATTTGACAATGCCATTGTTTAAAGAACAATGCTGCAGTGAACTCATAAATTTTAAAACTTAACTCACAGTGCAACCTATTAAAGCAATACATTAATTCCTTTGCTAGGAAGTTTTTGCCTTCATGTAGAACAAAACCATTGCTTGAAACAACAGGATTTTTTTTTGGACCTATATTTTAATTACAGCCTCCATAACCCAAAATGTCATCTTGTTCAGGTTTGAATACTGTGAGTTTCATAGGACAGCACCATCAGGAGGGAAATGTTGTTTTCATAGTTTTTAAAAGCAGCAAAAATAATGGATGTGTTTGCTAGTTAGTGTATATACAGTAGGAAAATCTTGAAACTAAGATGTAGAGGAAATTTTTAATGTCCTTTAAACCAGAAGGCCACTGAGGTCTCTCCATATTGGCGGTAACTGCAATAGTCATTTGTAACAAACGTGCTGTCTTACTAGGGCAGCCTTTCACTAAAGTCTGCACTTGGATGTGAGTGCTATAATTAACATTTTGGGTGTTTAGACTGATTGAGATACTCAACACAGGCAGTGACTGAGCAGACATTGGGAAAGGCCTGATTGACGAGGAAAGTAGACTGCTTCTACGTGAATAGGATGTGTGTGTCTGTGTGTGTGATTGATTTGTATATGTGTGTGTGTGGATGCATATGAATGTTCATGCCTGTATGTGTGGTGGCCAAAGGACAAGTTTGGGTGTTTTTCAGGTGCTCCCCACCACGTTCTTAAGATAGGGTCTCTCTTACCTGGAGCTCCCGGGTGAGCCAGCCTGGTTAGCTGTTGAACTCCAGGGACCTCTGTGTCTCCACCTCCCCAGCACTGGGATTACAGGTACATGTGGATACCATGCCCAACTTGCTTTGTTTTGTTTTTTGAGACAGGGTCCTACTATGTCACCCTGGCTAGCCTGAAACTATGTAGATCTAGCTTCAAACTCAAAGATCCGCCTGCCTCCGCCTCCTGAGTGCTGGGATTAGAGGTGTGCCACCACCGTGCCTCACCAACTTAAAAAAAAAATATGTAGGTTCTAGAGATTGCACTCTGGTCCCCCTGCTTGTAAGCCACATATTTTAACAACTGAGCTATTTCCCCAGTTTTGTTAGTTTTTTTGAGACAGTTCTCTATGTAGCCTAGATTGGCCTTGAATTGCTAATCCTGCCTCGCCCTCCTGTGTACTGGGATTATGTGTGTGCCATGATACCCTACTCAATAATGTGTTTTAATGGCCAGTGCATGTGATTTGGCCATCACCAAGGAGATTTTGTTTTCGTTCACTCATTGTTTACCTGTGATGAGTGATCTCTAGTGGTCATTGCTTTGCTTTGTTCAGATCTTCACAGGAAGTTCTGTAGACCTGGGATGAGCTGGTCCCTGTGTATTGCAGGTGGCTTCTTCTGTTAGTCTGTTAAAATCACCTGTCTGTGTGTATTAAGGCTTGGTAGAATCTCAGTGTACCGGCAACTTGCAGCCTAGTGGCTCTGTTCAGAGTTTCCCATCTGCTTCCCTGCGTGGACTGCATCTGTTGCCACCCTGAGAATGATGCCTGCAGGACGTTTTTCTTAAAAATCAATTTCCTCTTTGCCTGCCTTGCTCACTACAGTCCAGAAAGCCTCTGCTTTATAAAAGTCTACTGTGTTGTTTTCTCTTAGAAATCACAAGAAAACCTGTTATCACAGGAATTACATGTCATAAATAGCTCAGTGTCATTCTCAATAATGTGGTGGCTCCCTCACCACCTGATTTTGTACCCGGCACCTCCTTTTTAATAGTTTCCAGTTTGGAACCTGTCAGTCAGTTTCTGTCATATTAAGAAGACAAAGTGTCCAGAAATCACAAAATGATTGAGCCATGAAAAGCACTAAGATGAGGCAGAGGAAGAACTCTGCGATGCCACGCTCTCCTGGGACTGACGCAAGGGAGTCTGAGTGAGTGCAGGAGGCAGTGCAACACTGAAAACTTTTTTAGAAAATTCTGAAGATCCCTCTTGCTATGTGAGTGCTTTGTGCATTCACCTAAGGAGTGTGTGTCTACACACACAGTGCAGATTCTAGGATCCTGCCAGGTAGGATGTGCTTAACCAAAAGACTGAAATATCAGAGACACATCATTCTTATCTGGTGGGCAATGCTAGTCAGTGGTTTGAATATATATGTTTTGAACTGACTCAAACTGCTTATTACAGCCTAGACATTTTAAATATACAGTTATTATACTGTAGTTTGAGTCAAATGAAAAACTCAGACTATATCTCTCTCTTCCACAGCACTTGGTATAGCTATTATATAGTGCTTACCACAGTCCAAGTTTAGAAACTTCTCCCAGAGCAACCCTGTATGAACGGAGTCACTCCTCACTCATTATCTTCTCTGCTTATACTCCAAAGAAGCCCTGGCCATACTTTCTTTCCCTGTGGATTTGCCTGATGGGCACATATTGATGATATAAAACATCTAGGCTCTTTGTGTTGGGCTTCATTTAGTAGAATATTTTCAAGGTTAATCTGTAGTGTAGAATATAGTGAGTACTTCATTCTTTTTTTCTGATAAAGACTATTCCTGTGTGTGTGTGTGTGTGTGTGTGTGTGTGTGTGTGTTTCATTCTATTTATCTACCTGAATGAATGGGCATTGGGGTTGTTTCTCCCTTTTTGCTTATTGGAGATAATTCTGCTATGAATGTGTAAACATTTAGCCAGAGCAAAGTAGACATGAAAAAGAAGTAGTGTCCATGTTATAAAGGAGAGTAAAACTGTCTGCTTATGTATGATGCAGTCTTGTATATAGGAAACCTTCATGGATCTCTACAACGTAATAGCCAAAGTATGGACAACAAAAGCGCTCTTAACAATGAATTGTATTTTTATATACTAGCAATAAACTATCCCAAGGTTGAATTAGAAGGCAATTTCATTTAGAATAGCGTCAAAAATTAAAACATTTCATAGTATATATATACTACCCAAATTCCTCAAATGAATCTACAGATTTCAAATACCTATTTAAATTCCAGCACATTTCTTTTTCAGCACTGGGACAGTTGGTCTTAAAATCCATATGGATATATTGGGAGGGACCAGTGAACTAAAACAGTCTTCAAGAAGGAAGTTGGAAGGACTAGCATTTCCTCATTTCAGAACTAACTACTGTCAGTAGGAAGGGATTGAGCTATGAGTGGGATCGAGCACCTTTCAATGAGGTTTTCCAGATAGCACTCTAGGAAATAAAGACTCCCCAAATCTAGTACTGCTACAGTGGATACCTATTTCCCAAAATGAAGGGGAACTCTACCTCACATCGTGTATGAAGTTCGCTCAGAAGGGATTCCTTACCTAAATATAAGTGTGGAGATTGTAGTATTTTAGTTGTTCATTCTTTTTTTATTGATATTTATTGAGCTCTACATTTTTCTCTGCTCCCCTTCCTGCCTCTCCCTTCCCCCCTTCAATCCTCCCCCAAGATCTCCATGCTCCTAATTCAGGAGATCTTGTCTTTTTCTACTTTCTACTTCCCATGTGGATTATATCTATGTAAGTCTCTCTTAGTGTCCTCATTGTTGTCTAAGTTTGGTGTAGGAGGGTCCTTCTGTATTTGGGTTGCTTTCATTGGTTGAATAAAGAAACTGCCTTGACCTTTTGATAGGGCAGCCCTTAGGTGACAGAGTAGACAGAACAGAGTTCTGGGAAGAAAGGAAGTGTGGGAGACGCCATGCTTCTCCAGCCCAAGATGGACACATAGGTTAGAATCTTCCCGGTAAGACCACTACCTCGTGGTGACTTACAGACTATTAAAAATGGGTTAAAATAATATGTAAGATTTAGCCAATAAGAGGCTACAACTAATGGGCCAGGCAGAGTTTAAATGAATACAGTTTGTGTGTAATTATTTCAGGTATAAGTTAGCTGGGACCAAAAGCAGGCCCGTGGCCGGGAGCTGGGAGCCCGCACAGCCCGCTCCTCACCATGCAACATAAGTTCTCTGGGATTGTGGTTCATAGACTGGCTTTCTTTCCTTTATGTTTTAAAAGCACCTATGAGTGAGTACATGTCTTAATTGTCTTTCTATGTCTGGGTTACCTCACTCAAAATAATGTATTCTAGCTCCATCCATTTTCCTGCAAAATTCAAGCTGTTGTTATTTTTCTGTTGTGTAGTACTCCATTGTGTAAATGTACCACATTTTTCTTATCCATTCTTAGATTGAGGGGCATTTAGGTTGTTTCCAGGTTCTGGCTATGACAAACAAAGCTGCTATGAACATAGTTGAGCACATGTCCTTACGCACAATTGAGCATTATTTGGATATATACCCAAAAGTGGTATTACTGGGTCTTGAGGAAGGTTGTTTCCTAATTTTCTGAGAAATCTCCACACTGACATCCAAAGGGGTTGTACCAGCTTGCATTCCCACCAGCAATGCAGAAGTGTTCTCTTTTCCCCACAATCTCTCCAGCATAAGTTGTCATCAGTGTTTTTGATCTTGGCCATTCTTACAGGTGTAAGATGGAATCTCAGAGTTGTTTTGATTTGCATTTCTCTGATGACTAAGGATGTTGAGCATTTCCTTAAGTGTCTTTCAGCCATTTTAGATTCCTCTGTTTAGAGTTCTCTGTTTAGGTCTGTACTCCATTTTTTTATTGGATTATGTGATCTTTTGGTGTCCAATTTCTTGAGTTCTTCATATATTTTGGAGATCAGACCTCTGTCTGATGTGGGGTTAGTGAAGATCTTTTCCCATTCTGTAGGCTAGTTGTTCATTCTTAAGAACTTCCCTGGCTCCTAATAAACAACTGAATGAAAGGCTTTTAATAATTCGAACCCGAGATAGGTGTGGTGATATATACCTACTCAGGAGGCTCAGGCAGGATGATTGCAAGTGAGACTAGCTGGGTTGCATAATGGAAGGAAAGAAATCTAAATACATAGCTTTATACTATCTGCTCTAGGAGGAGGAAATATTTAGTTATCTTCATAATTATTATTTTAAGAGGAAGAGATAATAGTTGTAACCTGGGCTCCTGTCACCTTTTACATCATGTCTCTTAAGTGTACTGTGCAACAATATATTTAATATTTTAGTGTTCTCTGTGGTCCCCCCCCCCACATCGTCTTTGTGCATGTGTGGAATTACTCTTGAGATTTCTCCAAAGATGCTAAGATGCAAAATACAGTAGCTAGTATTGTTGAACTTGGGAAACTTAGAGTGGAAATACTATGTCACGGGCTTAAAAAGGATGACTAAATAGGCACATTCAAACCCTAAATTCACTGTCTAGAAATAGTTTGAATGAAGTGATTATAATGATATGTCTTTGTGTTGGGAAAGCATCTGATACCACTGTGGACCTGTTGTGTTTGAAATGCTAGGTTTTTCTTTGCCAGTAACCTGGGAAAAAAATAGCCCATCAAGTGAATGACACATGGTGCAACTACATAGTGTCATATATGCCTTCTCCCATGCATCTTTAGCCCCTGGGTTTTTCTTTTGCTTTATCAGGTTTTTTGTTTGTTTGTTTTCAGTTTTATTGTTGTTTGTTTTTTTGAAATAGGGTCTTACTACACATCCCTGGCTGACTTGGAACCTTGTAGACCAGACTGCCCTGGGACTCAGAGATCCACTTGCCTCTACAGCTTAGGCTGGGATTAAAGGTTTGGACCACATCACATCTTGGTAGTTTCCAGTTTTAATTAAACTTTTTCTTCATTCTTTTTATCAGCAGCTATTTTCATTCCAAGTTAAGAGCTGGGCTTTGGGGATGACATTCAGATAATACAGACAGTCCAAGCTGGGAGTATAATCATGCGATACAGAGCTTCATAACGTGCTCAGAGCCAGAGGTTTGATCCCCAGTACTTAGGGGGCAGGATCCCTAGCTGGGAACAGTGGCACACAACTATAATGTCAGCATTCCAAAGGCTAAAGCAGAGTCAAGAGTTGGAGACTAACCTGGTTTATGTTTCTAGCCCTTTCTCTCTCAGCCTCCTTGAGCCCTGTCCCTTTGGTCTGCCTTCCAGGAGCATCAGTTCTAAAGCTGCCTTCATGTTGTCTCCTGGGGGAGCTCCTCTCCATGTCATGCTGGTGGTCTCTTGGAGCACTTGCCCTCTCAGAGTGTTCCCTGCCTTGCCTTCCCTTCCTTGCATTTGAGGCCTCTGGAAGTAAGGCTCTTTCCGATGCTTGTCTCTCTAGCTGTGGGATTTTGAGCGACGGAATCCACACTGCTGTGCTTTATGTTTTAGAGACTTCATGAATTACCCTACACCTGCTATTAAAGACTGAGTGTGAAGTAGCTGACAGCAAACAGGTACAGGCATGTGAACTCTAGTTGTTGAATACACTAACCCCTGTGTTTGCTGATGCCTTGTAATGAATGTTTGCCGCATAAGCAGTTCCCCAGTCATTTAAAGTTTGTGGAGATGTGGGAGTTGGAGGCTGTGGAAGGTAACAATCGGAGTGTCAAACCGTGTTTAAAAAGAAAAAAGATAGCTCTAGATGGCATAATGAAGAATTCTGTTGTCTACCCTGAGCAGTTTATATCAAATTACTGGTTACTTTTAATCAAGCGATTTCTGTTTTAGAAATATAGCACAGGTGAGAAATGTGTTAGAAAATATTAGGCCTGAATTTAAGAATACCTTCAAAAAGTCCACAAAGAGAGCAAAGGAGGAAGAACCAGTTGTACGGTGATATCAGGGTACAGTTGGTAGCACCTCTTACGTGTTGGTACTTTATACATCCAGTGTGCCACCTGGATGTCACTGTGAGAAGGCAGTGGTGAAGGTCTTGCTTGTCAGTCAGGGCTCCTGCAGATGGACACAATGTCCCTATAGCACAGTTAACAAAGAGCTGACATAAAGCAAGAGTTAAGTATGGGTTATAGCAGCTTATGAAGGAATACAGGGTGCACCTGCACTAAGCTTCTGGGCTCTGAGGGAGAGAAGAGGTTAGGATGACGTATCCTGGGTAATGACAAGACTGTACATGCAGCAGCAGCACAGCTGGATGGGGAGATGCCTGACCACAGCCCACTAACCTTCCGCAGGAAAGCTCCTCGCCCTGGAGTCATGGCAGCACAGAGCTCGGCAGAGGTGCTCTGTCGTTACTTACGAGTCTATAGCACTTGCATGAGATTGTCTGGAAACAAAGAATTGGGCAGTCGGGCATGATGCTCCACCCTGACTGGAGTTTTTGGCAGTTGTTGGTTTCTGGGAGAGGCCATTCTTCTTTATGATTAATCAGCCACATTCCTGTGGAAGTCCGCATATCTAGGAATATTTGGCCTGTTTAATTTGGCCTTGATGCCTACGGAGATAGGAGTGAAGGAATATGGGGGTGTGGGAGGGCAGGAAAGGTGACACAGAGTTGGGGGAGAAGGGTCATGGGGATGGCACTATGAAGAGTTGGAGAAGGGAAGATGGCTATGATCAAAATGTATAAAATTCTCAATAAAATTATTTTAAATTATTTTTAAACAGCTTCTCATTAGTCTAACCTATATGAGTGTTTGTTCTAATATTTTAACTTTACATATAGAGATGTTCTTAATAAAATATTAACCTCCTTGGCCCATTCTAAGTCATCATCAAGGAGAAAAGTCTATAAAAATATTGCTATTTACATCAAGTCTTCTGAAACAACATTTTTGCATATAATTCATCTAGAATATTGTCAACTTTGGGAACACATACTTTGGGAACTTTCTGTTTACCAAGTTAGTGTTTTATTTTATTGCCTTTGACTTTGTAGTGTTGGAATCCTGGTCATCTGTGTTATATACCGTATACAGAGCTCCCTTTACCTGGAGGCTGGGCTGCTGCTGTGATGTTTAGTGTAACATGTATTTTAAGCTAATTCCACTTTGAGACTGCCATAAACTACACCTCACATAATGATTTCATTTCCAGTTCTCTCAAGCTGGAGCCATCTACTCAAGATGTATAGTGCCCACAGTCAGTGCACAAGGCTACAACCAGTGTTGCTCTTGAGGAATTTGTAAATTTATAATAAATGTGTCTAAGAGGGCTCATCAAAATGTACAGATCTGTTCTTTTGTAAAGAAGATCCTGTATTATTCTGGAAAGTTCCAAGTCAATAACCCATTTTGCTCTGAACGTAAATCCAGACTAGTCATTGATAGGTCTTGTCAATATCATGTATGCCAAAGAAAATAAAAGGCATAGAGATGTTTTGTAACCTTATGAAAAGCCACCGTGTTGCCTTCACACCGCTCACTGTCAGTTGCTAACTTTGCTGTATGTGCTTTGAGTCCAGTGCAGAAGCCCCAGTGCAGACGCGACTCAAGTTCCTTGCATGGCAGCCCCCATATCTCAACTAAAAGGGCATTTAAGCATTCCTTTGTTGTTTTACTTCTGTGAAATCAGGTGAATTAATCATATGCATGTACTGCAGTGTGTTTGCACTACATGAGATATACATGGGTTAACTATTTGCAATCCTGGGTATAGTCAGTTTAATGCGTCTGCTCTGCTTTGACGAGAGAGTGTTAAATAATGGCTTTCTTAGAAACTCGGTGAGGGAAATTGTCTCCCGTCTCACAAAACTTTCCTCTCACTGCAAGTGACATAAATATGTGCTAGGGGTTAAACATCTGTAGCATTTATCTCTCTACCAATAATGATTGCTTTCAAAGGTCAGTCTTCTTAAGTCTACTAAGCCATGCTAATTTGGGGCTAGGTCATGTTCTCCAGCTCAGTACTGTGACTGACTCATTGGTGACTTAGCTTCCTATTTATGCTTTATTCAGAACAGCAGAGATTGCCATTATGCCAGTTAACAGATCTTAATTTCAAAGGCAGAGACTCAACTTCTCATTTTTCTAGAGTACCTTGCATTGTTAATGTGACATGCTTGGGGAAAATTCCTAAGGCTCTCTGCAGAATGAGCATTCTGCTGGACTTTGCATCTCTAACAGGTGTCCCAGGGACAGTCATCAATGCCCCCAGTAGCCCTCCTGGCCAGAGCTCCTCACAGAGCAGCAGGGCCTTCCCTAACTGCCCATCTTCACAGCTGCTGCTCTCTCCATCACAGGGACTCTCACCCAGAACGAGATGGTATTCAAGCGACTCCATTTGGGCACTGTCTCCTATGGAACAGATACTATGGATGAAATCCAAAGCCACGTCCTCAATTCCTACTTGCAGGTATGTGGATGAAGTTCTGAGTGCCATCTTTTCTCAATACATTCACACTGGTAAGCTAAATTGAGCCTATTTTATGCTACTTTGGTTGTTTTTGGTCCTTATTGTTACCTTGCTATCAATTCTAGTATCTCAGACAAGAAATTACAACTAGCATTTGTATATCAGCAGAATTATAGCAATTATATTGAGTACAAATCATTTATTTATATTATTTTTTTAGTGAATTTTTTTTATGGGGGTTGGTTTTTCAAGGCAGGGTTTCTCTGTATAACAGCCCTAACTGTCCTAGAACTCATTCTTTAAACCAGACTAGCTTTGAACTCACGGAGATCTGCCTTCCTCTGCTTCCCAAGTGTTGGGATTAAAGACATGCGCCGCCACCACCTGGCTAGTGAATTATTTCTAAAAATAAACTCTTTAGTAAACAATATTTTAAGGAGTAATTAATAGGATACTGATATTACTGTGTCTCCTAATAGCACCTTTGTTTTTCTTCATAATAAAACTTTCTTAAGTTTTCAAAAAGTAAATTCTGATTTCATCCTTTCCAGTAACTAAGGTAGATAACTCAGCATCGCGCACCTCCACACCTGTCACTGAGCTCTAGCGGCATCCTCTCTCTCTGTCCAAGCAATTATCATATGACATTTTTTTAAAAAACAAGATAATACTACTTGCCAAGAGCTGAGTACAAGGATGGAGTTGTCTGTCATCTGCAGAGGCTTGCGGACAGGTATGCCGTACGGGGTCCTTACCTGACCCTTCCAGTTATCCATGCTCCTGACTCTAGTCATATCAGGACCCTTCTATGTAGAGAATGTTCAGTTCACATAGAGGGCTTAACCCAGGCTTCAAGGAGTGTTTGTGACTCAATGATTTTTACTTTTTTTCTTTTTCTTTTTTATTTAACATAATTTCTTTATTGAATCTCTAGGAATTTCATATCATGTACCCCAGTTCTGCCCACCTCTCAGTCCTTTGTATCCTCCCCTACCACATAACACCCCTTGAAAGAAAATTTTTAAAAATCAAAACAAATAAAAATGAAAACAAACAAATTTGTCCTAATTCAGGAATACTGGCTTGGCAGTTCCAGAAAATCTGTCTAAAATATCAGGTACGATAATTTAGATAATTGATGCTAGGAGCTTCGCTTCTCAGGCTGCTGCTCTTGGGCTGCTGTCCTGCCTGCTGCGTGCTTTACTTTGAACATATGATGCCCGTGTTTCACACTCAGCTCAGACGGGTGTGTGGCTCACTGGGTAATGTGTTCTTGAAGCACACACCTGTGACACCAGCTAAAAATCCAACCAGGTGTTTTATAGTAATTTGCTTCAAACATGATTTCAAAGACTAAATTGGACTTTCTCTCCTTAGAATTCAGTTGTCAACAATGCATTCAAATTTAGAAAACCTTGTTCTGTAATTACTACCAGCCCAACATATACTATGTTCTTGAGATGTAGCCAAAAAATCTTACTTGTACAATATCCATTTATTTTATGATATATCTGCACAGATGCCAATGAGCATCTCTCACGTGCAGATGTGATTTGTATAGATATAATTTATATGTGCTCTATGCTTGAAAGCATTTTTAAATCAATATTTTATTTTTAAATTTTTAATGAAAAGTTTAGTCTTGAAAATTTTCTAAAATACAATTTTTGAAATCAGTTCTTTGTTTTAATTATATCATTTCTTCTTTTTTCTTCCCTCCAAGCCCGTTTCCATACCCCTCCTTGCTCTCAACTTCATAGCCTCTTCCTTAATTGTTGTTACATAAATATTTGTATATGTATCTCTGTTTGTTTTGTGTGTGTGTGTGTGTTCTTAAATACACAAATATAATCTGCTCAGTCTGTGTGATGCTGTTTGCATGTATATGTTTTCAGAGGTTAACCATTTTGCAGTAGATAACCTCTCGGTGTACTCTTCCTAGGGAAGGCTATTTCTCCTGCTCTCAGCATTCTTTAGTTGCCTGTAGTTCTTTGTGTAGGGCTGAGCCTCCTGATCTTTCACTCATCCACTCTGTCATGTCTGTTATTTTTGTCCTTCAGCTGATGTGTAGGTAGTCATATTTGGTGTAGCATCTGGCATTCATATTGAATAGTGTCTTGCAGCAGATTTCCTGATCCTGACTTTTACAGTCTTCCTGCTCCCCTCCTCCACAGTGCTCCTGAGCCCTAGGTGTGTAAGTTATTTTTTGATGTATCCCTTTGACCAGGCTCCACAACTCTGCATTGTGATTGGCTGGGATTTTCTTTATTGGTCTTCCTCCATTGAAAAGAGAAGTTTCCTTCATGAGAGGTAAAGACTACACTTATCTGTGGTCCAAGGACAAATGTTTAAATGCAGTTAGGAATTATGCTGGATAGTAAATAGTGTGCTGACTAGTCTTATATCAACTTGACACGCAAACTGAAGTTATCTGAGAGGAGGAAACCTCAATTTAAAAATACCTCCATAAGATCTAGATGTAAGGCATTTTCTTAATTAGTAATTGATGGAGAAGGGCCCTGACCATTGTGGGTGGGGCCATCCCTGTGCTGGTGATCCTGGGTTCTATAAGAAAGCCAATTGAGTAAGTCAGGGGAAGCAGACCAGTAAGCAGTGTACCCCTCATGGCCTCTGCATCAGCTCCTGTCTCCAGGTTCCTACCCTGTTTGAGTTCTTGTCCTGACCTCCTTTGATGAGGAACAGTGATGTGGAAGTGTAAGCTGAATAAACCCTTCCTCTCCAACTTGCTTTTTGGTCATAGTGTTTTGTCACAGGAATAAAATTATAACTAAGACAGGTGGTTATAAGTTCTCCAAGATCCATGACATCTCTAGCCCTGGTAGTTAGGTAAGTTTTCAGTACCAGGCATGATTTCCCTCTTTTAAGAAGGTCTTAAGTCAAAATAGAGAGTTGTTTGTTACATGAAGGTATATATGCCCCTAATTCCATCCTGAGAGCTATCTTGCTATGCTGGTCATTGGTGTGGTTCATTGACATCAAAGTTGGATAAGATTATTGGTTGCTTCCCTCCGTTGGTGCCTTCCCATACCATGAAAGCTAGCCCTCCAAGAGAGAACTTTCATATAGTCCAGCCCAGGGGCTTCTAGGCCCTGTGTCTGAAATGCATAGCATCTTTAGCAATAGGGACTTTACCTTCCAGACCAGGGGCTACCAATTGTGATAGTAATAACTGGTGATGTTTGGAAGTCTCTTGGGTGACCCTGGCTAACAACTCAAAAGAACCATCTCACGCTAGGTCTTGGGTTTTCTGTTAGATACCCTTTGGCTCTTCGAAGGGAATGTTTTCAGCCAGGATAAAATTTTCATTTGTACAGTATGTATTATATACCCTAACTTACGTGTACTGTAGGTGTTTTCAAGTGGGTATACTATGGTATGATTCCTCATGACTGGTTTGGGTATCTGAGTAAAACTGACTGTGTAGGAATTGGGCAGTGTGCCTTCTACTTCTTCCTATAGTAGTGTAAGAAGGGCTGGCTGTGGACCTGTGAGTCTGCTAGGAGTCTGCGCTGAGTCCATCTGGTCCTGGCCTGATTTTAGTGGGAAGGCTATTTATAACTCTTTCAGGCTCCTTACTCGTTATGTTTCTGCTTAGGTTCTTGATCTCTTCTTGGTTTAATTTTGGTGGTTTCACTAAGTCTAGAAATTATCTATTTCTTTTAGATTTTCCAACTTAATGAAGCACAGGTTTTTAGAGTATTCCCTTATAATTTTCTGACTTTCACTGATGCCCATTGTAGCATTTCTCTGTTTGTTTCTGATTCTGTTAATTCAGGTCCCTGTTTCTACCCTTGGTTAGTTAGACCAGAACTCTGCCCATCTTGCCTGTCCTCTCAAGGAGACAGCTCTTAGATTTGTTGAGTCTTTGTATTGTTTCCTTTGTTCTTCTTTCATTAATTTCTGCACTGAGTTTTGTTACTTCTTGCCTTCTACTGTGTCTAGATTTGGTTTCTTTCTTTTTTGTCAAATTTTTGAGTTGCATGGTTATTTATTTGTACTCTTTCTGATTTTTTTTTGTAGGCACTTAGATCTATAAACTTCCCTCACAGAACTGCTTTCAGTGTGCCCAAAGGGGGTTATTGTTTTCCTATACTTCCAGTACAGTTTTTGAAATTTATTTCTTGATTTTTTTCTTTGCTTCATTAATCATTCAGTAATAAGTTTGAGTTTGTATATTTAGTAGAGATGTCATAAGTAAGTGAATCTGTATTTAGTAGAGATGAAATAAGTGAGTGTGTATTTAGTAGAGATGAAATAAGTGAGTGTGTATTTAGTAGAGATGTAATAAGTCCGTGAGTTTGGGTGTTTGGTAGAGATGTAATAAGTCAGTGAGTTTGGGTATTTGGTAAAGATGTTTTCTGTCCGTTGTAAGTTTTTACACTGTGGTCAAAGAAGAGATGTGGCATTATTTCCATCTTTTTGAATTTGTAAAGATTTGTTTTATGTCCCAAGATGTAGTTGATTTTAGAGAAGCCTCTGTGTGCTGCTGACAGACTGTATATCTATTGGTGTTTGGGTGGACTGTTCTATAGGTATATACATTTGTTGTAGTGTGTAATATACATAGTAGGTATGCAGAGGATTTTGTATTCCAGAATATTTTATTTTAATATCTTGTGAAAGATTTTAGTCTATTGTTTTAAATTTTAAAAATACATTGTAAATATATTACTTCCTTCCTTCAAAGCCCCCACACACATACTCTTACTTTTTCTTTGATTATTTATGCATACATGTGGGGCTGTGAGTGTATATGTGTGTGTGCATAAATATATGCACAAATATATAAATATAATCTACTGGGTCCAATTTTGTTGTTTATGTGTATATAGTTTCAAGGCTAACGCTTGTATTGGATAAACATAGTCATTAATGGCAAGTAGCTCTTGTCTAGGTGTGGGACCCTGGTGAGATTATTTTTCCCCTTCGTTAGCATGTCTATTGATATTATCATTGTTTAGGTCTTACTTATGCAGCCATTTCTAAGAAAGACCGGATCACAGCAGTCATTCTGGTTTTCTGCCTCGTACAGTGCCCTTTGTGTGATGTTCCTTGTGCCATAGATGTAGAAGCTATGCTGCAGATGTGTCCATTGGTCTGGGCTCCGTGGTGTCCAGCTGTGGTTTTAAGTAGCAGTCTCTCCTTGCTCTAGAGAGAAGCTTCTTTGTGGAGTAGCTATACTGATTTGTGAGTATATGGTTAAGGTTTTGAATGTAGTGAAAGAATTATATTGGTCTGGCAAACTGGTTTTAGTAGATTCTCTTCTAAGAGAATCCATGACTTCACCAGCCCCATGTAGTTGGCTAGGTTTCTAGTACCAGGCATGATTTCCCTCTTGTTAAGTGGTCCTTAAGTCCAGTTAGACAATAGTTATCACCAACATGTGAATGCCATATCTGTCACACCTTTACAGATATCTTGCCATACTGTCACTATTGTAGATCATAGGCGTCACAGCTGGGTAGGATTGTTCATTGTTTCTGTACCTTGATGTTGTAATTAGGGGAGAGGTGTGGGTTATGTTCCCAGCACCTGGCTCCCAGCCCCCAGCTACCGGCCCGCTCAGCCACTTGGTTGCTTGCTTATGCCCAAAATAACCACATGAGAATGGTATTCATTTAAACTCTGCCTGGCCCATTATCTCTAGCCTTTTCTTGGCTAGCTCTCACATCTAAACTAAACCATTATAAAAGTCTGTATGTCACCACAAGGTTTCTAAGGTATGTCCATTTTCTAAGGTATGTCCATTTTCTGCGGGAGCCTCATGGCGACTGGCTCACTTCCTTTCTTCTCCTCAGAACTTCCGTTCTGTCTACTCCGCCCACTTAAGGACTGACCTATCTTATAAGCCAGGCAGCTTCTTCACTCAACGAATAAGAGTAATACAAAATACAGGAGAACACTCCCACATCACCTTGAGAGTTCACAAAGTACTTTCTGCTACTGTTTAAGCCAGACTGTAAGAAGGAAGCATTCAAATTAAATACAGCTCAAAAAATACAAGTCTTTTGTCCTAAGTTTGCAGTGTCATCAGCAACAGGGACCGGACCCACTTTCAGCCTCTGAGAGGCACCAAGGGCAGCAGCAAAAGCCTGTGTTCTCAAGGAGCCATGTGGACTGCATCTGTACCTGTGCGTGTGTGTGACAAATCTCACACTGCTGAACTGAACAAAACCAAAAGAAGAGCTCACGCTTCCTTTTACCTAAGAATCTTTGTCCATAGTGAAGTGACACCACTGCTTGTTTAAATGTTTATTTATCTGGGTGTTGTGGTACACACCTGTAATCCCAGCCTAAGGTATATAGGGAGACCCTAACAATAATAAAGTTAACTTATGTTATCCATTAATGTGAATATTATAGATTATATGTGATTATTATAATTATTTTACCAGGGACATATTAAAAGCAGAAGACTGAAGAATCATTATATAAATATAACAAATATTTAATATTTACATATTACATCTAAGAGCATTTGGAGATCTTTCACTAGAGGCATGGGCTTTACCAATAAGACTCTGTATGTGGAACTCGTTGGTCCCTGTTTATGTTCTGTTGTCTGTAGCCCACTCTAGAGCAGCACAGGTCTTTCTTAACCTGATTATCTTTGCCCACTGGAAGCACTTGGTGGTTAAGAACTTATTTTTTTTAAGGAATTTGTGTGAATTAAACTGCACAAGCATCAGTGAGATTACATAGTTCAGAAGAGGGGCTGAACTCCTCTGCAGCTGGAGCAGCTCGGTGGAAGGCGGGGCAGCTGTGGAGCAGCTGTGGGCAGCACAGCTGGGCACTGAGCAGAGACCTGTGCAGGAGATACAGATGCATACTTCCTCATGCAGGCTGTGCTTGGTAAGGAGAGGCTCATACTCAATGCCTCTCAGTCACTCTGATCCCTGGTCCCTTCGGAGTACTGTTCTGAGTCTCTGAGTTGACATAAGAATATATGTTTGACCTCTGACACCCACCCTGGTAGGAAATGAATAACAAAAATCCATTACTGGGTGGTAACAGCTCAGACTCCTATGCAGACCTAATGGGAGTTAGGCAGATTCACAGCGCTCAGTGGGCAGTTGCTTCGCATGAATAGCGGGAGATCTGACACACCCCATTACTATGTCTAATCCTTGTTAGCAACAAACTAGACCACCAAAGTTCAGAGACCAGTGCACGGTGGGTTTAATTATGACATTCAAGGAAGTCTTAAGAGTTCTGGCTGCTTTGGTTTGATACTGGATTTTGTTTGTTTGTTTGTTTGTTTGTTTGTTTGTTTGGGGTTTTTTTGTGGTTTGGGGGTTTGTTTTTGTTTTTTGTTGTTGGTGTTTTTTTTTTCTGAGACAGGGTTTCTCTGTAGTTTTGGAGCCTGTCCTGGAACTAGCTCTTGTAGACCAGGCTGGTCTCAAACTCACAGAGATCCGCCTGCCTCTGCCTCCCGAGTGCTGGGATTAAAGGTGTGTACCACCACCGCCTGGCACTGTTTTATGTGCGCCTTCTGCCTTGATCTTTATCTTGCTGTTTTAAGGAGGAAAGTGTCAGTTGATGGAACTTAGGAATGGGAAAGTGCTGGGGTTTAAGTGTCATAGCAAATACTGTGGTGTGTTTGACAACCTTGAAAGAGCCAAGCATTTTGCATCGCTGAGACAAAAGTTATTTATATTCCCGGGTACAGTGTGAGAGAAAGAATGAAATTGCTGTTCTTATCTCAAGCAGCTTGCTTTACATCAGAAAATATGCCAGTAATTTCTGATCCACATGTGGAGCACTTCGTTCTGTCTGTCCTCATTACATGGCACCCTGTTTTAAAGGTACACTCCCAAGCAAGTGGGCACAACCCAAGCTCCGCTCCACTAAGAAGAAGCCAGTCTTCAACTCCTAAAGTTAAGAAAAGTGTCAGCAGCCGGATCCATGAAGCAGTGAAAGCCATCGCCCTTTGTCACAACGTCACTCCTGTGTACGAGGCTCGGGCTGGAGTCACTGGAGAGACTGAGTTTGCTGAAGCAGACCAAGACTTCAGTGATGAGAACCGCACCTACCAGGCATCCAGTCCTGACGAGGTCAGCTGCTTCCTTAGAGCATCTTGTTTGGGGAGGGTGTTCTTCACAGGCAAACCTGTGGGATCTGTTACCTGGACACTGCAGGCTTGAAGGTTGCTTCTCTGGAGCAAGGACACAGGACTGTCCTTAGCTGAAGGACATGCTTTCCTCTCGACATATTTAGGCCTTTCAAAACTCACCTTTGGCCCTAACATGTCCAATACCTAAGAGTTGGTCCTTTGCATCCTTGATAGCCACAAACTAGACCTCTAACATTCAGGCTGTTTCAGGGTTTGCTGGATTTGCTAATGATCTGAAGGGAAGATTTTTAAAAGTTCTGGCCCTTTAGCTTGTATACCACTACATTTAATGGTTTTACTTGAAATAACATGAAAACTCAGCGGGCTGAGTTTAGTTCCCAAAATAAACTCATTACTGTTACTGTACTTCATAGTCCAGGTTTTCCTCATGTTGCAATGAGTCACTAGGTTTGTATATTAAATTTTCAGTTCTGTAGAATTCTTTAAAAAGATTTGTTGTATAATTAAGAGACCTACAGAAATTATTTTAAAAACTTTAAGTGTGTTAACTTAGTCGTTTCTAACTTTACTCCAATGAGATTTGGTAAGATCTGTTATTAAAATTTCCACTTCTTCTGCAGTCATTCTGAGTGTGTTTGTACAGTTTTATGTAGTCTGTCCTCTTGGAGTACTTTAATCAGTTATAGAAAATAAAGCAACTATGGAGACAGTGCTAACATATTAGGTCTTTCAAATGTCCTACAAAATTGGATCTTATAAGTATATAATCAGTATGTTTAGGAAAGCTGCTAAATTCTGGTTCTGGAAGTAATAGAAAAGTAGGCATAGAACCCCAGTGTTACTGATGAGCAGGAAACAGACCATGCATGGAGAGAGAGGGTAAGAAAGTGTGGTTCTCTTGCAGTCCACTTTGCCCAGAGTCCAGAGCCTCCCCTGACAGGTTACTACATGTGAGCACATGAAGCAGCACAAGAAGAACTGGCAGCTGGGGCTGTCAGAGCATGCACTGTGTAGTTGGGCACACCGTACCTGCAGCCCAGAGATAGATGCTTTGTACATGAGGAAGGGAGCCTTATAAGTCATTGCTAGAGCCATGGTGTAGCCTTCTTCCATGCAGAACGTGGTGGAGAGATGCATGCCGAGCGGGAAGAACTCTGTTGTCTGCAGATGCATGAGGCCCCACCAGACTTGGGGGAACGTTTTCTTCCCAGCTGCTCTAGGCTTCCCAGCAGAAGTCCCTTGGTATATTGTGTATCTTTGTCAAAGCAGAATATCTATACTTCTTGATTACTGGAAAAACCTAGTACTATATCTCTTCCTAGAAGATACCTGTGGTTGTATTCTCACAGTCCAGGTGCAGTGATGAGCAATTGTGCTTTATGTGGATACTGGAACCACTTCCCTGATGAAGAGCAGGTTTCCTTTTATGTCAGCGATGTTCTTGTCCCTATCATGCACCAGGTAGAATTTGCAGGACTTTAAATTTTTCTTTGATGTATGCATGTCAGCCCCCATGAGTATTGAACTGCACATTCTCACTGGGTCTCCTATATGCTGTCAGTTTTTCACTCTGAAAATCCAGAGCACTGCACTCTGGTGGGGAATCCCCAGTCCCGTAACCCTTCCCTTTGATTAGTCTTCAAGAGTGAAGACTACTTGGCCAGGCTGGGCGTCAGGATGTGTTGCTTTGTCTACCCTTCTTCCAGCCACTTTTAAAGGCACTCACTCTTGCAGAGACTGAGTTGTGGATATCAACATTATCTCTGTTCAGTGGAACTACTATACTACTGGAGCCAGAATAAAGCAACTCAGACGTCATGACATGCTGCTTAACACATAAGATCTTAGAAGTGATGCAAAAACAGGACAAAATGAAAGCATTTATTTAAACATGGAAAGCCAAAGACATTTGGTTATTCACCCACCCTGCCAATCATCACCACCTGGAATACTGTTCTTCTCTTCTTGTCTTTCTCACAAGCTCACTGCCTTGTTGTTCTCCATGTAGTAGTAGCACTGGGTGGTCTCTCCGCCTCATCTAGGACCCTGCCTGCTTTCTTTTTCCTTCATTGTGATCAGTTGGCCTACTGCAGGGCTGATGCTCACTCTGTCTTGGTACATGCCATACTCTGGAGGCACTGGGACCTTGCATTGTTAGAACCTGCCTGCTCAGATGCCTGCAGCTTCATCTCAGAGAATCCCAAATAAGCTGTTTTGATCTGTTTGCCCTATTCAGAATCTTCTCCCTCAGCCATGAGCATCTAGTTACAGTGGACATGACTGCATTGTACGTTACCCGTGGATTGAAGCACCAGTACTTTCACTTTCGTCTTGATCTTTTTATATTCCTCTGAGGATTTTCAGTAGTCTTACTACTGTTGAAGTTCACCTGAGTTCAGGCCGTTGTAGTTCTGCACCCTTCAGTACAGTATACTCTATTTTGCTGGTCATCAGTTGCTGTGTCCTAGGACAATTCTGAACTTGTTGCTGTCTCTGCATAACTCTCCTCTCTCCCCACTCAGAAGAAGAATGTTCTAATTTGAATGTGACATGTTTCCCATATGTAGTTGTGTTGAACTCTTGGTCTGTAGCTGTTGGAGGTATTTTGAAATATCTGAAGAGGAAGACCTTTGGAATCTCTTCTCCCTGTCCCTTTTCAGTCTTCTATGAGGTGAAGAAGACTCTCCGGGACATGGTGCCACTGTCATTTTCTGCCCAACCTCATGAGACCAAGAGCTGAAACCCTGAGCTGAAATCAATCTTGACTTTAAGTTGTCTGTCACATTTTGTAGTTGTTATTGTCATTACAACTACACTTATAGAGAAATGGTGTTAGAAAAGTAAGGTCATGACTATAACTTCCATGGCATGTGCTTCCTAAGCCTTTGAGACCAGTTTAAGGAGGAATCTGAGCTAGCCTGGTCTACATGGTGAGTATAAATAATGATTTTCTTTTTTATTGATAGGGGTTCATAGCTAAGATTATCTCTAGTATCACTAGTTTCTGAAGTTGAACCTTTAAAAAATGTTGGTACTATTAAGATTTTGTGAACTATTTGATATGAACTAAATGGACATAAGAGATGGCCATGAGCCATTGGGGTCAGGGGAAGAATGTTATAGTTAGAATTTAAAATTTCCCCCACAGCCTTGTGTATTAAATGCCTGGTCCCAGCTGATGGTGTATTTTGAGAAGTTGTGATAACTTTACAGGGTAAGATCTTGGTGAAGGAACTAGATTGTTGTGAGTGTTAGTCTCCCTCCCTTCCTGCCCCACCTCGAAGTGAAACTATCACTCTCTCCCACCACCATGAAGGCCAGGCCAAGCTCAGGAGGCAAACACCCATGGAATAACCCTTGTGAAACTGACACAAAGTATATCTTTCGTCTGAGCTATTTTCATTACATATTTTGGCCACAAATACACAAAAGTAACTAACACAGTTGGCCGCATCTACACAGGGCTCCAGGCTGGATGAAGAACAGTTACTGGGTCAGGGGGAGGGAGGGAAAAGACGGTTGGGTTGTCTGAAACTGAACTTGAAGGACAACTAGGCTGAAAACCCTTAAAGTTCGAGTGGGCTCTAATTCCTATGGGTTGGCAAGGCTCCATTCAACATTCAAATGTTTTCCTATTGATATATAATAAAACTATGATAAAAAAAAACTTACGATTCTTCCTGGAAGTCACACCATATCTCTGATTTAGAAAATCCTGAGGTTTTTAATCTTTACATCTTTAATCCAGCACTCAAGAGACAGTGACAGGGAGATCTCTAAGTTTGATGCTAGCCGGGTCCACATAGTAAGTTCCACACCAGCCAGGGCTGTGAAGTAAGGATATAAGAAATAAAAATAAAGAGAAAGGAAAAGATACTGATGTAGTCTGTGAAGATGAGGATTAGTTGAACTGTTGATGATATTTAGGAAGCTCCAGAATAGGATCCCATGCTGGTAAAAAGGGAGAAGCTAGGGCAGTACACTCCATCTTTGCATACCTGCCCTGCAGTATACACCCCTTTAGTATCCTTCACCATTGCCCCACTGTGTGCCAGAGAGAACTTTTGAAACCAATAGTGTGTGTCAAAATAGGGTCCGTGTGTGGTGTGCATGTGGGTGGGGGTGGGGAGTCTAGGAAGCACAGCTCAGCAGTCTGAACCATTTGGAGATCTCAGGGTGACACGGTGTTGTGAGATCTGTGTGACATATAAACTGCTGTCTTCCTAGCCCTCGAGGAGGTTTTGAAGCAGACAAAGGACACACATATGCTTATGTTCTTTTTCTCAAAAAGGGCTAGTGCTGTTTTTGTTATTGTTGTATTCCAGAGCTCCTCCGCAATTCCATATGACCACATGTTGAGAAGGAATTTCCTGGTCATAAATGTTGGAAGCCTATACCAGAGGTCTTATTTGAAGTTCAAAAATAAGTATATTTTTGAATTTTACATATTCACTTTATAGCCCACCAAAAGAAAATTAAGTTTTGTTGAAGTACGTAGAAAAATTTAAAATATTAGGAATACACCATTGAAAACATTTCATTGATTTAAAGACTTTTAAGAGCTTAGAGAAATTATAACAGTGAAACTGCTAACCTCATACTTAACTTTTTTGATTTGTGTGGAAATTTGACAGTGATTAAAGACAGAATGTTAAGTGATATGTAAAAAGATATGTAACACATATTTTTAAGTCTGAAAATGAAAACAATGAGCTTCGTCATGATTTTTAAAGTGTAGTATTGACGTGGTGTGTGCAGATCCTGGAGCCTCTGGACAGGCATCCAAATAGCCTGTTGTTTGGTGTATTGAACTTTGCTGCCATTAGCTTGACAGATGATAGCAATGTTTCCCAGTCACCACAGCACCATTGTGGAAGAAAGCATTTCTTATTGGATAAAGTGCTTAGATATTGCACCCCGGAGCTTTATTTAGGGAAATGGTTCAATTGATGTTTTCTGTTTAACCCCAGTATTGACCTATCACAACATCCATGTTAATAAGAGTGTTATCATTTAAGAGACTAGCTTATACAGTCCTATCAGTGCTATATTCATAAAATCTTATTTATTCATGGCTCTAGCAGTTATTTCTGCATGATAACTTGTAAGAGAGAGGATCCTACATTGTGTATATCACATTCTCATGTGATAATCCCCATAAGTTCATGGGACTGGTTTATCCTATTCTTAGGACAGATGTGGTCTGTTGAGTGCCCCATTTTGAGTTTGTAAGCCAGTTGCTATTCTGTGTAGTATAAACCACCATGGTTTTCATTTTCCCGAATGAAGGGAGAATCTTTTCTCTACCAGCGCTTTTACAGAGATGAGCTCTTAACCTGCAAGTAATAGAATTCTTAGAGGGTTAATTTTGAATCAGAAAGGTACTGTTAGAAACACTAAGTACTTGCATCATCAGTTGCATGTTGTGTCTACTTGAAGGTCTAAAAACGACAGTGATGTCAGAGGATAAACAACTGACTTGTATGTATGAGACAGGATCCACTTACGCTTTAGTCATTGTTTCTTGTAAGTGATCAATATTTCATTTTCTCTAAGAGAAGAAAGTTCTGCTTGCCTGTCATTTTTGTCTCAGGCTCATCATAGCAAACTAAAACTGGACAAATGTTAAATTCATCATAGACATTCCTTTACAGCATGAGCACCCAGCTTTTCCTTGTGTAGCTGCAGGTCCCGTGCTGTGGAAGGAAGCAAGAACTGAACTCAATCACAGGAATCTCAAGAGAACATAAGCTTAGGCTCAGTGCAGAAGTCATCAACATGTGATCAAGGCATAGCATGACCTCTGCTGATTGTGGACCAAAAGATTGATTGGCTGTGTTTTTAATGACTGCTTATTCCTGTAAACTAGCTATTTATTAGTGGTATCCTTTCCCTATATGGTTACATTTTCTCATATCAGTATGTCCTGTATTTAAATATTATCTCAATACAGCTATCTTTACCTCGCTCAACTATTTATGTGTAAGAACCAGCTAGAATTAATGACAAATCACAAGTAGAATATTTTAAAATAAAGGAACGATATGTCCTTAATAGCATTGCCTTTGGATTTACAGAAGAGCTAATGTATGTGGAGTGCTGTATTTTTTAATTCATTTTATTGTGTGTGCCTATTGAAGCAAGACTAATTGTGGTGTTTTGTCGATATATTTGTGAGGAGCAAATCATTGTCAGTGACACGAAGCCTTCACTCCGTGACCTTCAAGACCAATAGAGAATAAATACTGCACAGCCTGTCTGTGAATATTGATTAGCACTTTTTCTAGATGATCAAATTGCATTTTAAGTTAATAATTCTATTAAATTATAACAGTGATTGTAATAATCACAATCAAAAATGATGAGATGTCAGTGATTAAATTATGATTTATAAAGCACATGGTAAAATATGTACTCTCAGGGTACAGCTGGCACCTGTGTGTGCGTAATTGCTAATAGGATAAAGGAAATTTCTGCCAAGCATTTCAAGAAGATTAGCACAGAAATTTCTGGATAATAGAATTATAGAGAAAGGGATTGATAAAATCTTGCCCCTGTTTTATTTCTGCCCGTATGGTGTATCTCTGGGACATGCTTGCCTATACTGGTTCCTTAGCTTGGGAACATGGGAATGTGAGCTGGGGTGCCCGTGACAGCTGGTTAGTGGTCACTAAGTGGCCATAGAGGAGAGTTCCCTCAGACTCTCACTACTGTAGTTTTTTTTTTTACATTCTCATTTTAATTATTCTTGTCTTTGAATTATTATCAATAGTCACATTATGTATTAGAAATTTCAGAAAGCTCGGTAGTCATAAAAATAGTCATTTAAAATATAGAAAGCCTCTTACTTCCAGATTATCATTTTCCATCTCAGAGAAAAATATCCCAGAGGTTATTTCTTGTTATAATGCCAGGCAGCAATTAATTCCATTTAGTATAGATACACACAAAGAGTATTTGATAACCTACCCCTAAGTTTTATTTCATTACCTACAAAATTGCCTTATAAAATAGACTCAAGTGATAGCATTGGATGCACAGTATCATTAGATAGTGTTGGTTGAAAAATGCATTTTTTGGTTGCCTCTGCATCCATGACAGCGTGTAAAAGAAACAGGGCAAGAAGCTGCAGGTGCCCCTCACTGGTAAAGCATTTGCCTAGCACAGGCGAGGCCCTACATTCTGTCCCAGCTAGGAGAGAAGTGTGTAGGAGGACATTCACCTTCCTCTCCTCCCCTGAACCTGAGAGGCTCACAAAGTGAGCAACCATATAGAAATACTTCTCTGCTTTCTTGAGCAGTCTTCTATTTTAATTCACATTATAGGTAGCCATATGGATAAAAATATATTTTAAACTTCTGTACGTCTCTAAAAAGAGACATCAAGAGCCCAGTGCTTTCCTTTCTGGTCTCTGTGATAAGCAGCCAGAAGGATTTTGCTTTCTTACAGAGCTGTGAAGAACATTCTAGGAAGCACTGGCCAGGGCTAACAAAGCAGGAGCTTGGGGCCTTGGCTCTTAACCCAGTACCTACAGCTGTCCCTGTGAAACCTGCGTCTCCAACGCACCTCTAGTCCCCATTTTAACCATATCTCAGCATCACAAGTACAGACGGATTTGAGGACCATGATCCCTAGTTCCACAAGAAAGTGTCATGGAAAAACCCACATTGGGATCTAACTGTTGGTGATGGGCAGTGACCTAGGTATCCTTTACAGAGGCAAATTAGCAATCAAATATGAGATGTCAAATACTATGGGATAGAGAACCACTTAAACCGTTACTGTAATTATAGAAAGGGACAAAGCACTTTGGAAACACTCTGGATCATCACTGGGCTGTTTGCACAAGTGAGCCCACAGTCCTCAGGAAAGTGTGAGCAGACAACACAGTGAAGCCATGCTTCCCCAGATGCCCTTTGTTTTTACCTGACATGTTCTTTTTTTAATCTGAGGATCATTTTCTCTTAGACTCTTCTTAATTGGAACAGTTTCTCACTTCCCCTGTTTTTATGACACTACTGGAGGTGACTGGCTGGGTGACTGTCTCTCAGATTGGGTTTGTTGGAATTTTCCTGCAGAGTAGATGGGTTAATGTTGGAAGGAAGAGCATGTTGCATTACATCACATCACTTCAGAGCAGTTTCCACGCACGCAGCACCACCAGGCTGACCGGCATCACTTGGCCCAGGTGTTTTTTCAGTATCTCCACTGAAGGCTACTCTTTCAGTTCTTCTTTTAACACTGTATTGTTGGTCAGCCAGGTGTGTCATTCAGGAGGCAGAGGCAGGGGATCTCTGTGAGTTTCAGGTCAGCTTGGTCTACATAGTGAGTTCCAGGACAGCCAGGATTATGTAGAGACCCTGTCTCAAAAAACAATAATAACAAAAATGGTATTCTTGGTCAGGAAGCTCCCATGCACAGCCTGTCTCAAAAGGGGTATTATACGCCCTCCTTGAGGGTGAAGTGCCAGCATGAGAGAGTTCTCCATGCTTTTTCTGTGACGTGTGTAGTCATCCATTTTTTCCTCACAATGGACTCATGAATATTTGTTTTATACTTGAGGTTTTAATCCCCTCCAGTGCTCCTTTCCATATTTAAGCGTTACTTTGTTTCCTGTGCATATAGGGGTGCTACAGGCACTATATATAGTATATAGTATATATATATATATATATATAAAATCTTTGCTCCACTCTTATCCATCATTTCTGTTTTTTTTTTATTGTTTTTTTTTGAGACAGGGTTTCTCTGTGGCTTTGGAGCCAGCGCTGGAACTAGCTCTTGTAGACCAGGCTGGTCTCGAACTCACAAGGATCCGCCTGCCTCTGCCTCCCGAGTGCTGGGATTAAAGGCATGCGCCACCACCGCCCGGCTATCCATCATTTCTGTAAGGATCGAAGTTGACACCTGAAAAGGTCCACAGCCCCTGAAATGTACAACCTTGCGTAATAATGCTGTTATAATGATAATGTTATCTGTTTCTTCAGAGCATGCTGAAGAAAGCATCCTTTCTAAAGGATGTGTATTTTTGTTTTATTTTATTTTGTCGGTGTGGGGCAATATGTTCTGTAACTGAGGCTCATCCTCAGTCCCTAAAGTATATATCTTTGTTTAAAGCTGTAGGAAGAAGACAGACTCTAGCTGCCAGTGCCACTGAAATTTTCTTTGCTTTTATTTCTATATGTAATATCATCAGATACAAGTCCTTAAGAGAATACCTTGGATCTATCCCAAATAAATAGAGAGAATTTTCTCTTTCTTTATGCAGTTCTTTAGTAGTGGTCTCAGCTGAAGCTGGAGAACGCTGAGGGTGGGATAGCCACCCCTGGGCGTTGGCAGCTGGATTTACCCATTAGAGATGACAGTGAACGCCACGGTCTAAATTCACAGCAGTTCTACAAGGCTGTTTCCTTCAGACACTTGTTTACCTTTGTGTTAGCAAAAGAACTCTGCCCAATACCAAGCAGGTTACACTGGACAGTAAAGTATCTGTCTTGTGGAAAATTTAACTCTGATTTGCTTGGCTGGATATAGATATGTGATCCTCAGGGTGATTAAACCTTTTGGATGGAATGCTGGGCTAGGTGTAAATAGCTAAACTGATTTTTGTTATAAGCTGCTAACTCAAAGGAGCTGTGAAGCCAAGCATAAACTAAATAATAAACAGATGTGAGTCACCAAATATAGAAAGCCCGGTCCTGACTGCAGTGGGGCACTGTGAGATGATAGGGTATTCACGGAAAGATGCAATTTACGGGTCACAGTGTAATAGTAACCTTTCACTGTAAATTGAAAATTAACCTTGGCATATTAGATCATTTGCAGCTTACGGAGTCATTGTCTTAGATAGGAAGAGGCACTGTGGTCAGGTGCCAGGCTCTCCTCTAGATGGGATTGTTCTCCTAACATCTCCATGTCTTCTTTGGTACTGTAGCTTGGAGCAAGCTGTTGGTGCTCTCAGCTACAGTATTAGATCATTGGGAGATGTTGTTCCTTCTCTTTTGATAACCTGGAGACTTGGAGTATGAGTTTAGATTCCAGCTTTTACTGTGGCACACCATTGAACACATTGTGTGCCGCCTTAACCAGCAAGTAACAACCAATGCCAAGAGGGTGGGGACATGCTGCTGTTGCTTTGTAGCAAACAGCACCGAGACTGGGCATAGGAAGCCATTTGTTTCTCATAGACACATCTGCAGCCATGCAGGTTCTCACGCAGTGTTCTGACCCGTACCGTCCCTGCTCCCAGTAAAGATGACAAGGCTGCAAAGATAGAATGACCTGGCGGCCTTGTCAGAGGCGGCCTGAGAAGATAAAGTCTTTGCTCATTCCTCACAGTACTTGACAAGCACTGGGCATTCTGTTACTGTGCGTGGGATTTGTCTTCTAGGGCGAGGCATAGAGATCTTAATAAGACCAGCGAAGGCAGCAGAGTCAGGGTGCACTATCAGTTACTTGTCGAAAGAGGGGGACAGGAGGACTCAAGTTAATGAAGGAAATTTCTGTGTGTATCCAAAACAGTGTACTCTTAAAATACAGAGGAATTGAGTGCACTACTTCAGATGGGGACTGCCCAACCCAGAGTTCTTGGCTGTAGTCAAGGGCTTGGTTTACTCTAGCTTGGTGCTCTGCCACACCTTCTTTTAGTCTAGCCTGCTGCGTGCACTGTACAGTTTGATCACACTTTCACTCTGTCATAGGCTAACCTCACTATTTTTAAAGACTCAAAATACTGTAGTTATTTTCCCTAGTGCACTGCATATAATTTGTGAATGGTAACATAGAGCTACCTGTGTCTGTGTGTTTATCATGTTAAACAGCTTCATACGTGTGCAGTTCACTCCTTTAGGCAGTATCCTGGAAGAGCATGAAGAGCCCAGCAGAGACTTCCGGAAGAGTGCAGTATGGCTGCAGGCCTGCCTGTCCATTTCTGTCACACCCCGACAGCCTGCAGGGAGACAAAGCATCCTGTCTCCCCTTGGTAGGGGGCACTGGGCACTGCATCCCACATTCTCTTGTACAAACTCTTCTGTCTTAAAGAACACCCGAGTAGTTCTGTCCTAGTGTCCCTGGCATTCATGCATGTGCCTACTATGTGCCCTGGGAGATCTCAGCACTAAAGATAAAGAAACAGTTCTCCATCCCAGACTCGGGGGAAAAAAATTCTGGAAGTATTCTCAAGTTGGTTTTGTGTGGAATTACCTAGAAATTCTGATTTTAAAAATGATTCCAAAGGGGAAAAAAAATGGCCTCTGTGCCAAAGGACCAGGTATTAAACCCCCATGTCTGGTCACCACATGTGCCTCCTGCTGGGGACCCTCCGACTGTGATGGCTTCGTCTTTACCAGATGCTGAGCAGTAACCTCAGGCATTGTCATTGTACAAAGAAGTGGATTTTGAGGCTGCCACCATTACATAAACTCTGGGTCCCTGACTAGGAGTTTTACCACGTTCTTTCTAATGGAATGGACATGGCCAGGACACTAAGAATGTATTCATAACACCTGGCACAAGAAAAGATTTAAGTATTCTTGAGATTTCTTGAATTCCCAAAGCCCAAGATAAAATCTAGATATACAAGCATTGGTAAAGCTGAAAACACAGATGATCTTGCTCTTCCCCAGGAGAGACGCATGCTCAGCAAGAACTGCATTCCTGGCTGCTGGCCAAACTGCACTTGCAGAAGCAAGGGGAGGCCCCACCTCGAGCCCACGGAGACTGGGCTGTGCTGGCATCCGTTAGGGACTGAGAGGGTTAAGTGCTATTTTACCTGTCCTGTGATGAGGTTGTGAAGACCGTTTATTCACATATTAACTTAAAATTAATTTTGCCACTAATGATTTCTAAATTTTATAACAAATAGCTATAAGAATAACTCCTATGTTTGAGCACCTCCATAAGCCAGGAATTCCCTTACATCCTTTCAGCCTGAGGACAATTCACAAGTGTCCTTTGCACATTATAGAGGGAGCAAGCCTTGAAAAAATAAAGAATTGGACACAGAGCTGGGTGTCACAGCCATACTCGGTTCAGATCCCGGGCTGGGCATCTACTCTGTTATTGTCTCTGTCCTAGCTATCATTAATTGTCCACTTGACACATGCTAAGGTCACCCAAAATTGAGTCTCAATTAACCTTTTTATCATACTAATCTGCAGCCTATCTGTAAGGGATGGTTGCCGAAGGCCCAGCCTACCGTGAGTGGGCCATCCTTAAACAGGTGTCCTGGGCTGTATTAGAAAGCTGTCACACATTAGTCTGGGAGCAAGCTAGAGAAATGAGCCAGCGAGCACATTTCTCCATGATTCCTGCCCTGCTGTCCCTCAGTCACGTGACCTGAAAGTCAAAGCCAAGTAAACTTCTTCCTCCTGAGGCTCCTTTGAGCCAGTGCTTTATCTCAGCACTGAACGAAGGCCGTCTTCTTCACGTGTGCTGTCATGTATTCATTGGTCAGGTAGCAGCTTATCTTTTCTACTGGGAAAACTGTTGTCTCCTTAGCAACCTGTAGGACTACTGGTGGTAAACTGGGGTAAAGCCTGAGACTCAAGTCCCGGATAGTGTTTAGGTAATTCTTTCTAGGTCTAGAGCTATGTGCTTTGGGAATGCAGTCAATACACATTGCAGAATTGTCTTTGTGGTGTATAATGGTCTTCTTCTGAACAAAAATTGTCTTGTTCACCTATTAAAGCGGTGCCCAGAAGTATGTGGGAGAGCGTGAAAATTAGCACGCTTTGTTGCCCCGCATTGGTTCTGTCTCAGTGGGCGCTCTGCACACCAGGGTGCTGCGTTTCGTCATGTAGTTTCCCTAACCGGTTTCTCCCCACACACTCTGATCTCCTCAGGTGGCACTGGTGCGATGGACGGAGAGTGTCGGACTCACTCTGGTCAGCAGGGACCTTGCTTCCATGCAGCTGAAGACCCCCAGTGGCCAGGTCTTGACCTACTGCATCCTACAGATGTTCCCCTTCACCTCCGAGAGCAAGCGGATGGGCATCATTGTCAGAGTATGTCATGGCTCCCAGCTGTGCACACACACCAGTTCTTCCCGCCATCAGTACAAAACTTCCCCCCAGAAAATTGTAAGGTCAAATATTTGCTCAAATACTATGTGCTTTATTGTTTCTTTAAGAAAAAAAAAAAAAACACCTCAGTCTGGGAACTGAGAAGCTGGTATGGCTCCATTCTCCTACGACCACTGAAGCAGAACAAGATGAGGGCAGTAGTAATATTTTAATTAAAATTGTTTTATTTTGTCTCCAACATAAATCATATAACATGCCAAAGAACTTAACTGCATGTTTTATGGTCACAAAGTCATACCTTTATTCTGGTTACCTCAACAAGTATCAGATTGTATTTTGAAATTTCATTTGCTAAATAGTGAAATTCTGTCACACAGGAAGCATTAATACTTAGATTGCAGTCCAGATCTGTCTCAAGAATTAAAGTACAGCATCTTCGGGTGTTTGCTGACGTTGGCAATGTAAGGACAGTTTCTACCAAGAAAGCCCAGGGTACACTGTCTAAGGCCTGCTTCCTCCAGAACATCCCCTTCAGGCCAGGGTTGTCTTCAGGGGTCAGTGTGGCCCAGCTCTCTTCTGAGTCTTTTCTTACCCTATTGCAGGATGAATCCACAGCAGAAATCACATTCTATATGAAAGGGGCTGACGTCGCAATGTCCACCATTGTCCAGTACAATGATTGGCTAGAAGAGGAGGTAAGCAAGCTATTCTCAGCATTGTACAAAATGTCTTCAGGATATCTAGTAAGCCGACGACAGAAAAACAATACCTTTTCCACACTTGTACCGTTGGAGTGAATTGTGTCATCACCATTTTAAGCCACCACATGGATAGGTGGCCAGGGATGATATTTTTTTTCCTCTAAATTTTCTGAATATTTATAGTTCTTCCAGGTCCATATAAACAAAGGCTAAAACCCTGGTTAGTTATAAAAATTTTTCTTCCTATAGAAATAATTGCCATTTTTGTTTGGTGTATGAAGTATTCAGATACGTAAAAGTAGGTCTAAAATAGCATAGGATACATAGCCAATTAGACGTGCACATATATGTAGTTTATAACTATTGTAAAAAGACTTTAATTTGTATTTTAATCTAATGCTAATTTGCTGTCTTATAAGAAAGAACAGAAAATAAGGTACAAACACGAGCAATTCTATATTATTATTCCTAAATATATGTATAGTTAGCCTCATGAGGGTCTAATATTTATTGTTACAGCTGTGTATTAGTCAGTACTTGGATGTCAAAGCTAAGGTTGCTAGGACTATAGCCAGGTCTCTCTCCTGTGTACACATTGCTGCAGGTGCCTGGTCTCTTTTCCACTGTCAGACTGCAGAGATGGTCTGTCAGCACAACAGCCACACCCGATATTCACGATGGTCCTGGCAATATGAATCAATATCTCCTTCAGGGCTCTTTGATTTAATCAGAGACATGAATAAATTAAACTCCCTGAAGACCTAGTGAAATGCCATAAAAATTACTTTTGGTCATAATGACATGCAATTAATTGTAAAATACTTGTTTAATTTATTTAGCTTTATGAGGTCAAATCAATAAATGTCTTGCAACAGACAGATAATGTCAGATTGTTGTTCAGAAAGATAACTTCATTAAAAATCCTATGCACATGTGTTTGTTCAAATTGTATTTTTTGCCATAGATAAATCTTTTGCCTCTTCACCACCAGTATGTTCGCTTTAGTTCTGGTGTGGCCTGAAAGCCTTCGCTGTACCAAGAGCAAACCAAATGTGGTTTAGCTAAGTTCCGGGCATGTTTATATATGCATGCTGATTCCCACCTGCAGTATGGCAGAGCCCCGTTTGTTGGGAGTCACACTGTTCGTTTACAAGCATAAGTGACATGTCTAGCAGTAGGGTTGGTGCCACTGGAGCAGTTTAGATTTTGAAATGAATCACTGTCTACCTTCAAACAACTGTGTCTAGAACACAGGCATCTTGTACCCCAAATCTTCTTTCTTTACCTTAGCCGCAGCTAAAACTTTTCTACTTTTAGTGGGGGAAAACAGTATTCTATCATAATTATTATGCACTATAAATAGGATTATCATCTTATCACACACCTATTGAATTATTTCCATTTCCCATTATATAAATAGGGTGATGACTCATCATGGCCTCCTCTTTCCTTGTCCAGTTAAGAGCTGAGCCCCAAGCCTGGTGCGTAGGGTAGTGACCCTGTGTGATCGGCTCTGAGCATGTCTGTGGTGCTGTGTTTCTGCCGACACTGGCATGCGACTTTATTCCAGGGACTAATGTTCCAGAAGGAGCAATCTCTATGATGAAGCTGAAGCAGGCAGCTCGATGCTTTTCCCAGAAACACAAGCTGCTGTGATTTCTGGGCCCACCCATCTTAGGTCCCGGTCATCTCTCTTCCTCACCCCCTCAGTGGGGCACTTATGATGGGGTCCTCCTGTGGGTGGGACACAGTGGTAGAGAACTTGAAGACATCTTCCGCATGTTTCCTCTAACTTTCCAGGGCAAAGGTCTGTCCTATTTTGCTCAGCTTTGCTGTGGTCTGTGGCCCTCGAGGTTGCTATGCTTCATGTAGTGGACCTGCAGGGAAGTGAGAACAAGGCGCAGCACTGCTGGAGAGTGGTCTGGATGGGCCCTGAGGCCTGATTGCTGTCAGCTCAGGTAGTCCGAGCCACAAATAAGAGCTCCTTCTCTTGCAGTGTGGAAACATGGCACGTGAGGGGCTGCGGACCCTTGTGGTGGCGAAGAGGACTCTGACAGAAGAGCAGTACCAGGACTTTGAAGTGAGTTACGCAGTCCTTGCCACTCAAGCCTCTTCCTTCTTAGGAGAACTTTGTCACTGCACCGCAGCCTTCCTGTGCAGTCTGTGTTTCTGAAGTGCAGGCACACAGGCTGCGTAGTGATTGGGGGCCCTGCAGTGTCCACAAAGGCCAGCAGTTCCATTTCCTCAGCAGAAGCTGAGTGTGCCTCAGAAGTGCTTCAGACCTTGAAGCTGTCTGGATTCTAGAATATTTGCATAGATGGCAGGTTAAGTTATCCAAGTCCCTAAATACAAAATGCTCTCCAGAATGTGAAACTATTTTTTAATGTGATGTCATTGCTCAGGATGTATCTGACTCTTGATTTTTTTCAGGTTTCCTTATTAGGGAAAGTTCACCTAGAGTTAATAAAGTTTCATGTAGTAGATACTTAGAATGCTTAAACATAGCACTTATACAGCATATTACCCTGACCCCAAGAGCGCATTCACTCCACACAGAAAGAGCGCTTACACACATGTTCACCTGTCCCCTGTGCCCTCAGAGCTGATACAGTACAACCGTGTGAGTCATACACATGAAGCCGTGGACATAGTTGTGTACTTGTTCCTTCTGTCCTCAGAGCCGGTACAGTCAGGCCAAACTGAGCATCCATGACCGGACTCTGAAAGTCGCTGCAGTGGTGGAAAGCCTGGAGAGGGAGATGGAGCTATTGTGCCTCACTGGGGTGGAGGACCAGCTGCAAGCTGATGTGCGGCCCACTCTTGAGATGCTGCGGAATGCGGGGATCAAGGTACAGCCTGCATCCTCTGGCTGCCAAAACCGCTTTCTTACTGAATCAAACTCATTTCTTCCTTGAAATATTGTTCTGGGGTGCTCTATGGGACGACAGCTTAGTCCTCATTATCTTAGTCATCTAGCTCCGGAAGTCTCCACAGTTCTCCTCCAGACTTCTCTCTGACTCTTTCTGTTCACATCCAAGACAGCGTAGCCTTCCTGAAACAGGACTCCGAACCTATCCCTCCCCATGGCACATGAGGATAGTCTGGGAGGGCTGCCAGCTTCCCACTTGCCTTGCTGACTATTTTCTCACCTGTATGGCATCAAAATCCTGCATCATCAGAAACCTTCATGGAGCAGTAGTAGCTGCTGTGGTCCTGGGTGTTCAGGTGTCCATAGCACATTGTACGCAGCCCTAGTTAGGGAGAAGCCCAGCCTCAGGTAGGCTTTGGTTGCACACTTGCTGCTCTAGAGCTGGGGTAGACAGAAACCAGTTGTTAGGGAGGGACATTCACAGGCTGTTCTCTGTCCAGCTAGCTGAAGCAGCGTGTATCCATTGCCACAGAGGTGGGAGGAGGGGCTGCAGCTATAAACTGCTCCTGCACTTCGGCCCAGCCACAGGTGCAGTGCTGGTAGCCGTCCTGCAGGGACATGCATAAATGCTGATTCAGGCACAGAAGTGCTTTTCTTACTGCAACACTTGACATCACACACGAGTTCTTCCTGGCCCCTTGTGGCTACCACGCAACTCTCTGGAGACTGCCTTCTCTCCCAGGACCTCCCCTTGCCCACACAGTGCCCAGCTTCCCAGCTGCTCCATGGTGCAAACTGGCAGTTGGAACACAGTGTTTGCAGGAATCCAGCTGACATTCCTGTCATCAGTTGTCAGGGTCAGTCCCTTTCTCAGTGGACTTGGTTTCCAGGGTGACATTTTCCCTGGGGACATTCTCCCGGCCAGCTGTGCCACAGTCCTCTTCCTCATTCATCTCTTTATGTCTAAATCCAGCATTTACAGTATAAGGTTTGGTTTGGGGATGCTGCTTTCTTAAGGTTAGGGGTTAGAAATGGCTGAGTGTTTTAAGTAACCTGCGATCTATTTTCTGACTGTGTATGCTAGATTATCAGTATTAAGGTAATGAAGTTCCTTGGTATAGATCTTCAGGTATTTGTAGTAATTTGGTGATGTAGTGCATATGACTGGAGGCCTTGCCCTCTTAGCTCTTCTCCATGTACCTCCCGGCTAGACTGCTCTGAAGACAGGAATGTGGTGTTTATCTGCCATCTCTCAGTCTGTTTCCTGAGCGACAGGTCGCTCAGCAGTGGCAGTGCACACTGTGGTCACAGTGGTGTTTCCTAATTGTAGGCGCAGTGGAGCTAAGGAGAGTATGCTGATTAAACAGAATGGCCACAGCTGATTGTACCAGTGGAGGAGGACATGTGCCGTGCAGGTTTTCCTGTTTCCTGCTCCCACAAATGTATCTTTCCACATGATAAACACAATCTGAGAGATACTGATGATGAGTTAATAACGCGAGGACTTCCGCTGTTCTGCATGAGCGCCCTGATCACTTCACTCCTTCATAGTCAGGCTTTTAGATCTTTTCCACTCGTGAGCCCTTTTTGCCTAAGAGACTTTTTTTACATGACCCTAAATATATACAAAATCGTCTCACAAACCAGTTACTGATTATAAATTATAAATTTATTTTAAAACAGTTCATATATGATTTTACCATTCATTAAAGACAAAAGCTAATTTACATACTAATGAAATTAACGTTCCTTTTAGTTTACTGTCAAGAATTAAGTCAACTGCATATTTGGTACAGCACTATGTGTAGACTATCTTCAACTGTTCTCAGAGTTGACCAATATTTAATTTTATAGTCATGAATGCCATTTTGCATAAATATATAGTGAAGGGGGCAGCGGAGGTTTGTTTAGAGCCACTCCAGAAATTAGGAATTCTGTCCCAATTCCAATCCAGAATTGGTTGAACATTTTTTTCATAAAACTCACATCGGAAACTCAAACTGCAATTTTTAAAATTAAAAATTCTCACACAATACAACCCAGACATTTACATTCCAAGGATTGACAGTCTTAAAACATTAACAGCCTTTGTTTTTCACAATGAAGCCATTCTTTTTGGGGAACAAACAGGAAAGAAAGTTTGTACAGTAAGCTCCTGTGAGCCGTAGCATTTCTGCCTGCTCATGGGTGCTGCACAGCCTGGGGTGAATGTGTGTTGTGTGACTGCAGTATAGTCCTCTGGGCTCTTTATACATTTGCTTTTAAATTATGTTTCGGTCATTGCATGTTCAGAAACCTTTTTATTGCCATTTTTTACAGCCATCCTCACAAGTAGTTAGTTATGTGACCGCATATGAAGTCCTGGCCTGCAATTTAAGCAGCAGGAGTCCAAGTATATACAAGTATATACTTTCACATTGTGTTGTCCGTGTATGTGCGGTTTTTTAATGTTGAGATAGCACTTTGATATGAGTACATTTTGGTTTGTCTGTGAGCCCATTGTCCCGTTTGAACATCACCTCGCAGCTGAAGAACTGTGTTGACATGAAGGTCTGTGTCATCTGCTGCCTCTGTGCACTTCCCTCCCGTCTTCAGCCTCAGCTGCCCGTGCACACCACTCTGACTTGTTCTCCTGAAATCAGGCACAAACACAGCCACAGCTGCCGAGAAGTAGCAGCTTTCTCGGACCACACCCCTGGAAATCACGGCACAGAGACTAGTTATTAGTTATGAATGCTCGGCCTTATCTTACGCTTGTCCCACTCGCCCTTATAACTTAATTTAACCTGTTTCTCTTCATCTACATTTTGCCTTGGGGAATTTTACCTTCTTTCATTCTGTATGTACTGCCTTTCCTGCTTCTTCTGTGTCTGGCTGGCAGCTGCCTGGCTGGCTAGCCCTGGAAATCTCACTCTTTCTCTCTCATTCTCTCTCTCTTGAGCCTAGATTCCTCCTCCTAATTATTCTCTACCTACCAACCCTGCCTGTCCCTCCTCTGCATACCTATTGACTGTTGAGCTTTTTATTAGATCAATCAGGTGCCGTTAGCAGGCAAAGCAACACATCTTTACATTGGTAAACAAATATTTTGCTGCATAAACAAATGCAACACATCTTTACATAGTTAACGTAATCGTCCACAATAGTAGGTATACAGTTTGAGTTCATGAAGTAAACTCTCTAACTCTCCATCTCCCTCCTCGCCCTATGTTTATGGCTTCTCTGTACTACTCATGTGTGGGGGGGATTGTACAGCATTTGCCCTTTGTATCTAACTGATGCAAAGCATCCTCAAGGACTCTGTGTCAGAACTTTCTCTATTTGAAGGATCAGCGAGGTGACCGCTCTTGGCTTCTCCTCAGCCCTGTGTGAGAATCCTGAGTGTGGGGCACAGACACCTGTGCACAGAGACACACACTTGACAGAAGTAGAATCATACCACTGAAGTTCACAAGCTTCAATTATTTTCTAGATTTGGATGCTGACAGGTGATAAACTGGAGACAGCTACTTGCATTGCCAAAAGCTCACACTTGGTGTCCAGAACTCAAGACATTCATGTTTTCAGGCCAGTAAGTACATTTCTCAGTCACTTTGAATTGTTAAATGGGTTTTGTTCATTTGTTTGTTTTTGGTTTGAGGGGATTTTGGTTTGGTTTGGTTTAGGGTGCCCCCCACTTCCCCAAGACAAGGTGTGTAGGTCTGATTGTCCTGGAACTTTTTCTGTAGACCAGGCTGGCCTTGAACTCAGAGATCCACCCGCCCCTGCTTCCCAAGTGCTGGGATTAAAAATGTGTGTTGTCATGCCCACCTAAATTGTTGAGTGTTTATCTTACAGTTAAAATGTGTATACAGTGATTGCTAAATATCTTTTCGAAATCAGCATTGGAGATGTTTTCTTATTCTATAAACACATGTTGAATAATTTTGTCATACATTTTGATGGTAAACAAGCTGCAAGTTGGAAAGCATTTTTTCCTATACATTTCATATTTTTGTTGCTTCCTATTTTAAGTAGGCATACTACAGTCATTTTCTACTCAAAACTTAGAAGAAACTGTATGTTGCTTTTAAATATCTATGTTCCTTACTAGCTGTACCATTAGTGCAAAGGTTGCTCCTAGGAGACAAGTGCAGTTAGAAATGGAAGCACTGCCCTGCTGCCATTCCAGATTGAAGGGTCTTCTGTAACTAGTGCAAGGAAAGGGATAGACGGAGCTCAGTTTGTGTGTTTACTGTACTCACTGGTTATGATGCGTTTAATTCAAACAAGAAACAGAAGTGCCTTGGGTCATGATTGATGGTGAGCAAGCAGACACCATGTGGCAGTGGCTGTCTGAATAAAGTGCTCGCACCTACAGAAATAATTATTTCGGTATCATTTACATGTAAATGTATTTTATTTTGAAACATCAGAATCTCAAATTATGCCCTGCAGACTACTATTTGCAATTAAATTATTAATGCTTCTGATAAAACTTTCGATCAATTTTTGTTGACTTTTAGAGTTATGGCAGCACAAATTAAAAATTTCACAGTAAGCCTACCTTCTTAGAGACGAGGTGGAGATTAATTTGGAGCATGTGAAACTTGTAATGTATTTCACTCCTCTGCCATTTCTTTTATGCTCTAAAATCTTCACAAAAAGCATGTGCAAAGCCAGTGCCTTATTCCTGGCATATTTTCATTCCAAAATTAATATTTCAAGATTATGGATTAATTTTACCTTTTTAGACTCCTTACTTCTGTGTATAGTAAGTAAAAATGAATGGGATGAATTAAAACTCATGGCAAAAATGATACAAGAAACTTCATGAAATTATTTTGCATTATTCCACATATTATAAAGAAACGTGTTTAAATAAAACCCCAGTCTATACAATTACATTTCTTACCTGGTGTGTGAGAAAGGCCCTGGTATTCTGACTTATACTTTTCTAGGGCTCTTTGTGATGTGTAAGCCAGTGATCGTCAACACTGCTCACAATACCCACACCTATACCGCCACCAGTTTAATCTTCTAGACAGTGCTAGAAAATCCTTGGCATTACATTCTTATAAGACTGTTTTATAACAACAATAGCCCTTGCTTGCCTTCATGACCACAAATCAGAAAACAGCCCTGTGACGAGGTGCAAGCGCATAATCTGTAAGGACCTTGTTACAGGACTTCTGTTCTTAGGTGAAGCACCTTTCAGTTCCAAATACAATATCTAAGGATCCTACTGTGAATCCCTGAAAATGTCTTACTTCTTTATTGCCTACACTTTTAATTCATGCTGCTTCTTTTTCCTCCAATGAAGGTGACCAATCGGGGAGAAGCCCATTTGGAACTAAATGCATTCAGAAGGAAGCACGACTGTGCTCTGGTCATATCTGGGGACTCTCTGGAGGTGAGCATGGGTGTGAACATGTGTGCTCTGGTCATATCCGGGGACTCTCTGGAGGTGAGCGTGAGTGTGGACATGTGCACTCTGGTCATATCCGGGGACTCTCTGGAGGTGAGCATGGGTGTGGACACGTGCGCTCTGGTCATATCCGGGGACTCTCTGGAGGTGAGCATGGGTGTGGACACGTGCGCTCTGGTCATATCCGGGGACTCTCTGGAGGTGAGCGTGGGTGTGGACACGTGCGCTCTGGTCATATCCGGGGACTCTCTGGAGGTGAGCGTGGGTGTGGACACGTGCGCTCTGGTCATATCCGGGGACTCTNCTGGAGGTGAGCGTGGGTGTGGACACGTGCGCTCTGGTCATATCCGGGGACTCTCTGGAGGTGAGTGTGGGTGTGGACACGTGCGCTCTGGTCATATCTGGGGACTCTCTGGAGGTGAGCATGGGTGTGAACATGTGTGCTCTGTTCATATCCGGGGACTCTCTGGAGGTGAGCGTGGGTGTGGACACGTGTGCATCTGTCTCCTGTGTTAACTGTGTATCTCTCCGACTCCGGAGGTCAGAACAGTGTGTAACAGTGTGTGTCTTGATTCTGAACTAGGACTTGTCAGTACTGTACTGTGTTCCTTCTCTCTGTCCATCTGTCTAAGACTGACCTCTGTGATGGAGTGTGTTTGACTGTCTTCCCAGGGCATTCAGCCATGATTTCCTGAATAACATACTCCTCAGCAGCCCAGCCAGCCTCTCCTGTCATGGCAGTTGTGAGGTTTTGTTCTGTTTCATTTTGGTTTTCCTCTGTAGCATGAAGACTGCTGAACGCTCCGTCCTAAGGCCATGTGCTGACCATGTCTGACTGACCCTCTGTCCCTTCCTGTCTAGAACATGTCTGACTGACCCTCTGTCCCTTCCTGTTTAGAAGCTGTTTGAATTCAGCAGGTCAAGGCCCTGTTCTGGTTTTTGGTTCCCTGCTTATTGTTAATGGCATAATCCTCCAGTGGCCATGACATTCAGCTCACAATATTTTATTCTCCATTTGTCCAGACTAGTGTTTCCATGTGTGTGTGGGGGGGGGGTCGCATAGCTACCTGGGTAGAAGTGGTGGGCCCTTCAGTCAACCTCTGGCATTCTCAGGGCACTTCAGAATGTAGGGGCCTAAAGTAGACTGTGGGGAAAACTCAGGTGGGAGACAGAGGCTGTTGGGCAGTTGTTATTTGTACCTAAATATATGTGTGGTTTTCACCTTCGTGGACACATGGTGAAGTAGCCCACTCCTCCTGTTCTCCCTGCTCTAGTCCTCCTGCCCTAGCACACCTAGGATTATGGGACTCATATTGTGGCATCTCACTACATTGTTGTGTTTCCAAGAGCCAGCGTGCCATTCTCTTGAGGTTCAGTGAGGACTGTTTATCCTTGCTGCAGGAAGGGATTCGGTCAATCCCTGCTGACAACTCACAACAGTTGTGACTTCGGTTGTATCAGTGTGATCACGAGATAGTATTCGTTTGCTTTAATATGCTCCAGATAGTCTTTTTCTGTCTATAAACATAGAGAAGACTATTCTCTTGCATCCTGATAAATAACAAAACATCTTATAAGTAGCTAACAAAACCATACATCTTCCATGAGATTAAAGGTTATATAAATGAGAAGTCTAAAAAAAGAAAAAGAAGACATAAATTAAGATAGTTGTAGTGTGTAGTGCTGGGTGGCTCCCAAGGCAATCTTTGACGTGACCTCAGGCATCTTCCTCCCCTGAACAGAGTGCAAACAACGCAGTAGCCATGGGCTCTTCTCAGACAGACAAAAGTAGGTTGACAAGAATCCTGGCTACAATAGGGAAAGGAAGTTTCCCACAGTTCCCAGCAGAGCGTACACCTGCCACCCTCTGTGCAGCTGGCAGTTAGGTCTCTGGTCTTTTAAGAGATAAGAACACTCCTTTTGTTGGTAAACATCTGGGCCACATGACCTGAAGACCTGATTTTCCAGTGCCTGTCCTTCATGATGGGAAAAATCTTAAGAGTTCCTGGAGAGTGGGTAGACAGTGCTGTGAGGTTTGGCATTTCTCAAGCAAGGTGGGGAACTTAGAGCTGCAACAGTAACTCTGAAAAGACCTTGAGTATCACAGGTCAGACCAAGACCCCTGAGCCACATGCCTGGGAAGCACAGAAACCAAAATAGCCTGGGGGAAGATGTTTGTAACTGGCTCCAGAGAGGGACGCACATGTTTTGTACATATTAGCCTGGCAACTCTTCAGAGCGTTCTGTGGTCACTGACCTTTGCCTCCTCCCACAATACGGTACCTTTAGGAGATCTTGTACTCTTCCTGCCAGGGGTCTGGCCACCCCTCGCTCATCTCTGTACCTTGCCCTCCTGCAACAAGAGGTGGTTTGGAGGGCACAGTCACAGACCCAAAAATGCAGGTACACTCACTTGAGGAAGTCTGAGGCTTCCCCACAAGTCCACTTGCTCTACCTGCTGCTTGAGCCCAGTAGTCACAGCACTGTCTCCCAGGTCTGCCTGCGGTACTACGAGCATGAACTTGTGGAGCTGGCCTGCCAGTGCCCTGCTGTGGTCTGCTGCCGCTGCTCACCCACCCAGAAGGCGCACATCGTGACCCTATTGCGTCAGCACACCAGAAAGCGCACCTGTGCCATTGGTGAGCGCACCACCTTCAGTCACGCCTTGGGTGGGTGGTGGGGTAGTGTTCCTGTCAACAGTGAAAATGACAAACAGCCACCTTTTCAGCATTTATAGCCAAAATTGTGTTGTCTCTAAAACTGACTTCATCTACATTATGTTTGTACTACCGGTAGTATAAAAAAAGCACATAATGGAAAGAAGATTTATTTAAACTCACCTCTTGGTACTTCTCAGGTGACGGAGGAAATGATGTGAGCATGATCCAGGCAGCTGACTGTGGGATCGGGATTGAAGGGAAGGTAGGTGTCACACATACAGCACATGTGCTCCCTCATCAGTTGACCTGTTCATGCCAGCCCCATCCCAGGAGAGAGGTCAACATCCTTTTGGTCTTCAGGCCCAGCCATAGATTGTTGGTAAACACAGGAAACTAGCATCCTTCACCATCCTTCTTTTGCTGGGAGTGTCCTTAGGACTCTGAGATCCTCTGTGCTCATGACCCCAGTCCAGTGTCACTAATTCCTCTCACACCTTTCTTGGGCCTTGTCCAGCACCTCAGCTCCTCCCCCTGCTCCACATGGTCCATTCTGTGCAGGTATCCCTTCCTCTTGCCAGCTCAGCCAGGGTTGAGGTTTGAGTTTGTGGTGACCTTGATTGCTCCCTGTGTAGTCACCCAAATATAAACACACAACAAGACCTAGAAAATTTGCACAACTTGATTTTGTCTTTTTTTATTTTCAGGGGGAGGGGAAGTTGATTTCTTGAGACAGGGTATCTCTGTAGCTTTAGAGCCTGCCCTGGAACTCACTCTTTAGACCAGGCTGGCCTAAAGATCCTCACACAAAGATCCTCCTGCCTCTGCTTCCCAAGTGCTGAATGAGATTAAAGGCATGCACTACCACTGCCCAGCTGATTTTGGCTTTTTCTTTGACTGCTCTGTTCTACTCTCATCTGTGGTAGTTTTGAAAAAACAGAGGTAGATTGGTTTTACAAATGTGAGGAACAGAGATGTTTGGAGAATTGTCTTGGAGAGGCCTGGGACCATGTGATGAGGTAGGGCGTCCCCGTAGCCAGTGCTACCCTCTCCCATCTTACTGTCTGTGTTGCTGATAGAGCAGCTCCCCTCCTTCTTCTGAGCAGCAGCCGATACCTGTGGGGATACACAGGTTCTAGTGCAGGCTCCTCTGCTCCTCACTGTCTCATGCAGAGAGCATGCTGGGTGCCCTGCCCTGGGTGCTCTTTAACCCAGATGAGCTCTGTGTGCAGTTAGCAGTATGTGCTGTTTCTCAGAGGTTCCTTGTGGTTCTTCAGGAGGGGAAGCAGGCTTCACTGGCAGCAGACTTCTCCATCACACAGTTCAGACACATCGGCAGGCTACTCATGGTGCACGGGCGGAACAGCTACAAGAGGTCTGCAGCACTCGGCCAGTTTGTCATGCACCGGGGCCTCATCATCTCCACCATGCAGGTAGCAAGCCCCTGCCACCATGCCACAGCAGGCAGGGCCTTCTCTGAGGGCTGTGCCATTGTCGTGGGAGGTGCCCACGGTACCTGTTATGTGTCATTGCATTGCAATGAGATCCCTGTGTAGATGTGGTGTAAATGTGACCACAGCAGCCATGTCTAACTTACGATATCTTCTCTTAAGGCTGTGTTCTCCTCAGTCTTCTACTTTGCATCCGTCCCGCTGTACCAGGGATTCCTCATGGTTGGGTAAGTGAGACAGATGCTCTTGGCGCCACTTGGCTTCATGAATGTGAGAACTTTTATTTGCTATTTGGAAAAAGACATGTGAGTGATCCTCATGGTGTTCTGAGTAATTGTTGCATATAAGCGATGAGGATGACTAACTGCCATAAAATCGTAGGTTGAGTTTGAGGAAATTTGAAAAACACCTGGACACTTGAGCGTTTTAAGACTCTGCTAAGTTTCTCACTGGATTTTGTTTTCTTGGGGAAGCCATAATTTGTGTCAGGAACCATGGCTGATCTGAGGTTTTATAAAAGGACCCCATAGCATAATGAGAGGGGCAGAACCAAGGGGCGGGTACATGCCAGCACTGCCATCAGCAGGGGTTGAAGCAGGCAGGCCACAGCTGCAGGCCTCCTGAGCCTGCCCCGTCCCAGTGAAGATATGACTGCACCGTGAAGGGACCAGGACCAGCCACTAGCCAGGAGTCAAGGCCTAGAAACACGGGGGTGTCTTCTTAGCTTTGGGAGAGAAGTAACTAATCTGTCCCCAGCAGCAAGACAGCCACTGAGAGGTCATAGACAAGTGCTTCAGAATGTGTAGTGGGCCACAAGGATGTTGCCCACCACGTCTGAAAAGGAACACTCCACATAAGCAAACGGTCGTTTCTGTCATCCTCTCCTCAGTTGTTACACCTAGAGATCATGCATAGAAGTGTGACTGTTAGTGACCACAGATAAAAGCTGTTCCCTGCCACTTTCTGTCTGTGCCCATCAAGGCTCGTCATTCACCTCAAACCAGAGCTCCATCTTGTAACCAGAAAGCACTTGGAAAGGACAGTTTGTAGCTGTGACCTTGATGGTGCCCCAGGAGGTGGCTGTCCTCCTGACATCCCTTTTTGGCATGTGAGGACAGCGAGAAACAGGAGATTCAAGGACCATGCTGGCTCAGACTGGAAAGGATTGGCTTGGGTGCCACCCTCCTCTGCACCACACACCAGCCCCTTTCTCCGCAGTGCTCAGCTGCCCTCCTCCCTGGTAGAGGGCAGACAAAGCAAGTTCTCTTACCTACAAGTCGATATGAGTATGTCCTAGGTGCACAGGACAGCTCCCAGAACTCCTAATAACTTAAGCGAGAAACAGGGGTTTAGGTCTTCGTTAAATGTCAGGTCCTGTGAGTCACTGTCCTCTGTCAGTATCTGTTCTCTGCAGTGAATGCGGTGTCCTCTCTAGACTTCTTCCTTCTTACACCTCACTGCATCATCAAAGCAGAAGGTGTGCCTGTGGCTTTGCCACCACAGCAGCATGTCCTCCCACAGCACAGCCACGCTCTGTCAAGGCTCTATAACCTGTTGGGCCCACCCAGAGTCCATGATAGTGTCTAATGGATCAGTCCTTAGCTTAACTGTGAAGTGCCTGCACACTAGTGCTGACAAAGAGAGTGTGGGTCTCTGAGAAGCCAGGATGTTTCTGACCACATTGTGGTATCATGAAGAAAAGGAAGGCCTCACATCCCAGACCCAAACGTGTTTGCTGCCTCTCAGCATCACTTGACTGTGGCCTTGGGAAAGTGCATAATCTCCTGAGCCTGTTTGACCCAACAGGAAGTTATAGTGAGGAGCTCCCAGTAGTACTTATAGACAGACTGTAAGTGCCTGGCACAGAGCGCAACACATCATAGGCAAGCCAAAGAAGCTAGATTAAGGAGGCCTCTGCTCTGTGACTAGAACCAGACCAAAGAACTGACAGACAATCTGCACGAAAATTGGGACAAGCTGAGCATAGTGGTACCTGTCTATAAATAATCCCAGCACTTATGAGAGCCATTTTGGGTCTGTAGTGAGTTCCAGTCCAGCCTTGGCTACAGAGTTAAAACCCTATGTCAGGAAGAGGGCAGTGGATGTTTTTATCAGTTTTATTTGTGATAAGCCCAAATTGGGAATAACCAAGATATATTTACACAAGTGAGCAACTGGTTCAACGAGTGTGGCTTATCCATCATGAGGTACCACTCAGTTGTAAGGAGGGCACTGTACACAGCCGTAGATCTCCAGGGCATGGCACAGAGTCTGGAAAGCCATCCCTAAACTTGCCTTCTGCCTACATCTCCACAGTAACCCTCACATGACAGAATGACTTAAGTACAGGGGCCTGAGGGCTAAGTGTAGTTGATGAGACGTGGGCATGCCAGTGGGCTGGGTGTTGTCAGTCAGGTCTGCGTTCGGGTCCTAGCGTGAAGAGAGTCGAGATATATCTAGGTTAGGTGGATTCATGTGGGTCTGCAAGGATCATTCAAACACTATGTAATCCTAGCTCTCAGAAGGCTGAGGCAGGAGGATCCCAAGTTCAAGGCCTGCCTAGGCTTCCTAGGAAGTTTCAGTTTATCCTTGGCTGTGAGAACCCTGTCTCAAAAAAAATAAAAGTTTAATAAGAAAACTCTTCCATTAAATGGATGCCTCTCTCTGTAAGAGTCTGTGATTTATATGACAACCCTGTGCTGGGCTCAGGAACCAGGCTCAGGAGGAATCTAAATTGGTGCCACCTTGGGGGTTTAGGTTTGTTTTTATAAGATTGTGTTTTCTGGTTTTTGAGACTGACCTACCTCTGAATCTAGAAACGTGGTCACAGTTGTGTCACAGACATTCATCAGGCTAACTCAGTGTGGTCTTCTTGCTTTTCTAGGTACGCAACTATCTACACTATGTTCCCAGTGTTCTCCTTAGTGTTGGACCAAGATGTGAAGCCAGAAATGGCAATTCTCTACCCAGAGCTATACAAGGACCTCACCAAGGTAAGACTCCAGTGCCAGTCTCGTCCAGTGAGAACACACCAGTGCTGACCTTTGTGTATTCCACCATAGTAAAGACAGCCTCTGTCCTGGATAGCGTAAGAAATGTATGGCATGTAGCAAGCATTAGAAAACAATTCTCGACTCTCTGTAATAGTCATGCAATGTTGCACATAAGATTTAATGAGTGTTCTGAACCATTTGTGAGCTTTTGTGAATTTAGCAGAGACATCCAAACCTGTGCCTTGAGTCTTACAAAGGACCCTCTCTAGCTGTGGCTCAGCCTGCCTAGCACTGTGCCCACATGAGAGAGAGGCCAGCCTCCTCTATCTGGTGCAGAATGCAGCCCTCTCCAGCTGCAGATCCCTAGAGTCCGTGACTCGGGGTGTCCTGTGCATTCCCGGGTCTCTAGGTGTGAGTTTCAGAATTGAACCTTGAAAGTGGTTCATGCATGTCTCTGTCCTGGAAACATACGCTGTCCTGAGTGCAGAGTGTAGTCTGACCTGCAAAGACTAAAGCTGCCACCACTCAGCTGGGAACAGCGCTCCTAAGAATAAACTGTTCCTAAGGAGGTTTGAAGTTGGCCATGTGTTACATCAAAGCATATGTTTAAAGCTAAAAACCAAGAGAACAAGAAAAGAGGAATAGCTGAGCCCTGCACATACAAATTCTTATAAATTTAGGATTTTCTACATGGCTAGCTTTTCCTAAACAAGAAAATAACTCCAATTTAAGGCAGTATCTATATGATATAGTGAAGAATGAATTATTAGATTGGGTGTTCAAAGAATTAGTTGCTGGCCCAACTGACCATTAGCAGATTAGGATGTAGCCTAGCTAACTGCTAACTAATGGACTAGACTATAGTCCAGCTGACCGCCAGCTAACTCACTAGACTGTAATCTAGTTGATAGCTAACTAACAGACTAGACTGTATGTAGTTCAGCTGACCATCACCTCACCAGATAGGTGTTGGGTAAAGTCACCTTACTTTAGTGGTTTAATGGTTTTATTATAAGAACCAAATTTATAACACTTTTTTTTTTTTTTTTGGTTTTTTGAGATAGGGTTTCTCTGTAGCTTTGGAGCCTGTCCTGGAACTAGCTCTTGTAGACCAGGCTGGTCTAGAACTCACAGAGATCCGCCTGCCTCTGCCTCCCAAGTGCTGGGATTAAAGGCGTGTGCCACCACCACCCGGCGTCAAATTTATAAAACTTAAAGCCTCTTAAAAGAGCTATAAAGTATCCATATAATTCTGTTTGCAGGTTAAATAAATCTTCATATTTATAGCATAAAATAACATAAACATCAACTGTTGTCATGATGATAATGTAGTTGTAGCTACCAGAAGAGATTTCCCAAATTTATATATATTATAACTATAAAAGGAACACTTTGAGTCTAAAATCATAAAGTGAGACTACAAACAGAATATGGCCATTGGAACAAAAACTGTAGGAATTTATTGCAAATAGTTAGTTTTAGTAGCTTTCTCATTTGCTTATCTCTAGATATTCTGCAAATGTTTGACTAACAAAAGAAAGGTGGAAACCAGCTTTTGATACAACTTTAGACACCCCACCCCCTAGCCCCACCCTTCTTACATCTAGGCAGTCTGCGTCCCTTAGAGTTGGACACTGTAGGTCCTGGTGCTCAGCTCTGGTGCTCACTAGGACACTGCAGGTCCTGGTGCTCAGCTCTGGCGCTCACTAGGACACTGCAGATTGTGTTGCTCAGCTCTGGCGCTCACTAGGACACTGCAGGTCCTGGTGCTCAGCTCTGGCGCTCACTAGGACACTGCAGGTCCTGGTGCTCAGCTCTGGCGCTCACTAGGACACTGCAGGTCCTGGTGCTCAGCTCTGGTGCTCACTAGGACACTGCAGGTCCTGGTGCTCAGCTCTGGCGCTCACTAGGACACTGTAGGTCCTGGTGCTCAGCTCTGGCACTCACTAGGACACTGCAGGTCCTGGTGCTCAGCTCTGGCGCTCACTAGGACACTGCAGATTGTGTTGCTCAGCTCTGGCGCTCACTGGCAGGTTTAGAATTTCCTTTTTTTTGGTTTTTCGAGACAGGGTTTCTCTGTGGCTTTGGAGCCTGTCCTGGAACTAGCTCTTGTAGACCAGGCTGGTCTCAAACTCACAGAGATCCGCCTGCCTCTGCCTCCCGAGTGCTGGGATTAAAGGCGTGCGCCACCACCACCGGGCCATGGTTTAGGATTTTCAATAGCAACAGTAAAGTAATGGACAGCACAGTCTTTCATGGGCATTAGAGGAAACATGGCTTTCACCACTTGTAGCAATTTAGGCCTTATAAGGAAGAATCCACCAGCATCATTACAGGCACCTAAATTATCTAGTAACAAAACTTTGGATAGTGTCACAAGTCTCTAAGTAGCTCATTGTCTCTATGTATTCATTATTAGTACTCACCATATTAACTCCAGGAGTTTCTTGTGCAGTCTGAACTGGGTTGCATTTCATCTGGGTTAAGTCTCCATTTTTGTAAAGAATTTAGAATGTCTCAACATCTCAAAATGATCCCTGCATTATTTTAACAATTCAGCTTCCCATTTCTCCAAGTTCTCTTTTCCTGTGATCCAGAAAGCTGTAGTTTTTATCTTTATAGTATCTAGTATATTACACATCTGGTATACTTCAAATCCTTCAAAAACAAAACCATAGTAAGTGGGTTAAGTTGAACTGTCTTGTCTTAATTGGAAGAACCATTTTGAAGCTTTTCATTTCTTCTGAACACTTTGGCAAGACACCCACATGACCGCTCTTTCCATCCTCCTTTAATGATCATGGAACCAGAGATGGGTCACCATGTGCCCATGTAAGAGGCACCTACTCTAATTGAAGGACATAAGGTATAGTCCCTGCTTCTGATGAGCCTACATTTTAGCAGCAGTACAAAAAGAAAAGAAAAGAAAAAACATATTTTGTGGTAAGTGCCAGGGTGGTAGCAGAGGACAGCAGCATGAAATAAGCATTTCTAGCAGTCGCCCACTGCTGATTTATCCAGATATTTTCAGTTGTTCATACCAAGTCAAAGCAATCAAAGGAGGTTCTATGTTCTTTGCAACAAATACCCTGTGACTTAGTCACTCTTTTTTGTTGTTGTTGTTATTGTTTGTTTTCTTTTTAGATTTATTTATTTATTATGTATACAGCATTCTTAGTATTCTGCCTGCGTGCATGCCTGCAGGCCAGAAGAGGGCACCAGATCTCATTACAGATGGTTGTGAGCCACCATGCGGTTGCTGGGAATTGAACTCAGGACCTTTGGAAGAGCAGGCAATGCTCTTAACCACTTAGCCATCTCTCCAGCCCTGACTTAGTCACTCTTCTGTTGTCATGAAGAGACACCATGACCAAGGCAACTTATTAAAGACAACATTTAATTGGGGGCTTGCTTACAGTTTAGAGGGACAGTCCATGGCCAGCATGGCAGCAAGTGAGCAGACATGGCGCTGGAACCATAGCTGAGAGCCCATACATGATCCACAGGAGGCAGAGAGTGAGAGTCTGGACCTGGCACAAGCTTTTTAAATCTCAAAGCCCACCCCAGGTGACAGATTTTTTTCCCCCAACAAGGCCACATCTCTGATTGTTCACAAAACTGGTCCACTAACTAAGGACCAAGCATCAAATTAGAATCTTTGGGACTATTCTCTTTCAAACTAGCACACGCTGTTTTCTATATGTACTGCTAACTAGTTGTTTTCGTTAAGGGTATAAACAGTGCAGGCCTTCCAGATCCACTGTACTGTTCTGATCAGATCTGCTAACTGTGGACCTAAACAATTGTTGGTCTGTGTCTAAGCCTAAACCGTACCTGCCCCTTCTTATATGTCACCAGGTGTGGTTTAGGCCTTGCCGATAGAGGTGGTGATAGTATCTGTCTGTTCACTAAATAGTTGTTGAGAATGAGAGAGTAAAGCAGGCAGCTACATGAAGGGGCACCATTTCCTTCATTTTCAAAAAATACCAGTTTGCTTTCCATAAAGAAAAGAAGGTATCTGTAACTGAAATATTTCTTGTTCTTTTGAAATCCAGTTTATGCTCTGAACTATTAAGCATTGCTTCTCTTGAGTTCACTCAATCTCCACAGGAAATTGATGTGCCCACTGCCTCCTGTAGCCCTGCGAGTTCCTCCATGTCCTGGTGGACACACTCTTAGAGAGCTAGAAGTGAGTCTGAGAACAGGCTACTAAGGTGATTCAGTCAGCTGAGACAGCCCATACTTGAGGGGTCTCTGCTTGGCTGTGAGTTTGGCTCATGGGTCACAGTTTTACATCGTTGATTAATGGCAGAAATAATTGTTTTTTAAACAGTTGCAAAGATACCAAGTAAGTAATTACAAATGGCCTTCATAAGAACCCTACAGCTGTCTACCGTTTCTTCTTTCCTGTAGAATAGTCTCAAAATGATTCTATCTTTTAAAAATATGTATATGTGTCCCTGTATAATTTTTAAAGTAATGCTGAATAAAACCAAAACTTAAAGGCACAGAATTTTACAAAGAAAAAAATTTTTGATTTCTTTTTATGTGCCATAATTATGTTGAAATTTCAAAAACAGATAAAAATATGTGATTTCTAATTCTAATATACTAACAATAATTAGACCAAAAATTAATATCATTTTATTAATATAAACAAAGCACTTTAATATTACTGATAAGATATGAAAAACACATGCATAGGAACTATGACACACCTCTGAAAGATTTTTAAGATGTAAAGGGGTGTACTATAGAGCAGCATAATTCATAACTTCATTCTAAGGCCTATACATCCACAAATAAGCATGCCTGTCACCCTGAGTCAAGGAATCTTGTTTTTGCAGCAAACAGAGACCATCACAGAAAACTAAACTAGTCAAAAATCACAGATCATGGAGAGCCCACCTCCAGCAGACACATCTAAACTCTGCTCCTGTCCCTAAGGTTCAGGGACATCTCAGAAGAGAAAGTGGAAAGATTGAAAGCACCTGAAGACCAGGAAGTCAGCTATGAGATTGTCTTGTAGAAATGACAAGGAAGCAACACCCATGATACCTGAACAATATGACTACTTAAACAAGACCTGAGCAATGACAGTTCCAAATAAGGGAAAACCTCTACAGCTCCACCCCTAGACTAAGGACTGCTGGGAGGGGAAAAATTCGTGTCTCTCTCTCTCTCTCTAATTGGTTATCCAATACAAGGTGATTAGCTCTGCAATCATACACAAGTCGCCCAAACGGACTCAGCAGTTTGTAGCTATATATTTATACACACATATTCATATGCAGTATACACACACATTCAAAGAAAAAAGGCATCCATTTGAGAGGAAGTAAGGGGGTATGGGAGGAGGAAAGGGAAGGGGGAAGTGATGTAATTAGATATTTGTTTAAAAATAGAGTTTGAAAAAATAAAAGAAATGCCTAAGTTTCCAGTCAGTACTCTTAAACTCTCTAAGCTGGTGAGGATGTGCTAGCTTTGTCATAGTCTCCAGGAGCTAGAAGCAGACAACTGTTCCTGAAGCAGGGAGTAGATTAGCATTCCAGTGACTGCAGAACAGCTGTGGTGCTGCTGTGTGACGCAGTGTTGTTCCAGTGACTACAGAACAGCTGTGGTGCTGCTGTGTGATGCAGTGTTGTTCCAGTGACTGCAGAACAGCTGTGGTGCTGCTGTGTGA